>CAEGAF010075796.1:0-54051 GCA_903067075.1 Micropoecilia bifurca
ATATTTCAGTTTCAATTACAGTGGTTAATCTTATTGAGACATGAAGTCTTTCATGAAGCTTCAACAAGTTGTTCTTAAATTTTACAAGAAAAACATTATTTATTCCCGTATTCCTTCTGTCAGTATTCAGAACTAGTTTGAGTTGAAACGAGGGTTTGACAAATATAAAATGCAAAACTGTGGACGATCAAAAACAAGGGCAATACATGTCTTCTACTGGACAAGTCTTCTGCAATAATTACAACATCCAGTAGGAGGCTCTGCTACACTTTAAGTTCGCTTGTTGCTTCTCAAGGTTCAAAGTTCAAAGCAACATCTGAGACAATAATGCCTCCAGGTCTGTAATATATTGTGCAACCCGCCTAAGTCCACCATGTTGTCAACTTTCTCTACACTTATAATGGTAGCAGACCTAACTAATATTAATAACAACAACAATGTTCCCTGTAGGCCACAACCAGACCAGTCTTATTTTAAAAAGCATCCTTTTTGATAGGCTTACATTTTAAATAGCATGTTTTGTATTGTAACTTGTTCAAACTATTGACTTCAGTTACATCTCAAAATTATTCTTTTGGGCTTTAATACACTAATTCACTAGATAACTCTTCAGACTTACATAATATGTCCTGCTACAGTCAAGGAAACAGCAATTAAAATCTACAACATTGCTTCAGGTTGTGTCTTGCATTTTAATATATAATCGACATATATTGTTCCCTCATTATATTCATGCACTAGAGAAGGTGAAGAATTACCTTTTTTCTCTTATGAGCAAATCTTCTCTAATACCAGTGGTATCCGCTAGGGGGCTCTCCTGGTCATTTGGTATCATGCAGCTCTTGTTGCTTCTAGGGGTCCAAAATTCAGAGCCACATCTCAGTTTATATCTTCAGGATATTTTAATAAAATAACAATAAAGACTACAAAAAATTTGCATTTGCTATGAAAATGCAGTGTGAACGCTGGAAGCTGAATGTTTTTGGTGAAAATTGCAGAAGCATTTGAAGTCAACTGCAGAAGACGTGCAGAAATAAGAAAAAATGCTAATACAGAAACTGCTTAAAAAGTGTAAAAACTTTCAAGCAATGCAAAAATCCCAGTGTTTGAGACAGAAGTAGTTGCAAAACAGTGCTTACAAAGCTAAACTGTATGGTCACAGCAATTCATTAGGTAAAACGAGAAAAGCTAGCTAAAACACTGATGATAGCTTCTAGGCTAGAACTAGCATGTTGACCTACAGTGACATACTCCATGCAAAGTGAAAAAAAAACATGCAAAAGCTAAAACTAGTTAAGAAGCTTAAGTCAGCTAAAAATACCAATAAGTTTCTACGCTAACATTTGCATGTTGATATTAAAATTCACTCCTTCTGCTTCAAGGTCAGTTAAGATTGTTTTCAGCTCTTCTATGACATGTTACTTCTATGTTCGCTGTTGTATCCATAAACATTGATCAAAATTGTAAAATATAAAGTATTTAAAGAGATGCTAGTTTAATTATTTTTAAACTTATTTTCATGTTCATACTGTATTACACTTGTGGTAAGTGTTTGCCCTCTTCCTGATTTTCTGTTTTAGTATGTTTGTCACACAGTTCATTGTAGATATCAGTCAAAGACAACAGAAGTTAGCGCAGTTTTTAAGTGAAGATGTTCATCATTAAGGGAAAAGAAACCCAGCATGGCCCTGTGTGGAAAAAATGACTGCTTTGTTAAAACCCAGCTGTAGTTAATCACACCTGTTCAACTGTCTCACCAGTTCTCAATCAGGTCATCACTTAAACAGGACCTGCCTCACAAAGTGAAGTACACCACAAGATACTCAAAAGATAGATGTCATGCCAACTTCTTTCCTACGCAAATCGGCTCGATTCTCATCTCACTCAGCTGCTTGTCTGGGCTTTCTTCCATTGAAGTGGATTTCCATGTCTAATATCACGTAAAACACTTTAAAATAATACAGCTATATTAAATGGCTTATTATTTTCACATTTGAGTGCCTAAGCGATGTGTTGCGGGTGGATTCCATTATCCGTGGCACTACTTGCGTTCCGGTATCGTTTTGATTTACAAATTAAGCACTGCCTATAGCTGTGACACTCTTTGCTGCCCAGTGAACTGTAAATAATTCTGCAGTTCTTTTTATTTTTCCAGCAAAAACAAGACCCAGTTCAAATTACGTTTCCCTGAAATCAGTAATCAGGTAATCAAACAATTAATCAGAATCATATTAGAGACAGAGCTGAATCCAAGTAATAAACCATGTTGTGCCTACAGCATTCACACTAGTAAAGAGAAACAGAAACGCGAGAGTGTGAATATCTTGTAGCATAAAAATGAAACCAAAACCCATTAAAAGTGAATTTGGACTCTTTTAACCCATTAAACTGATCAAATTCCTGATCAGTTTGAAAACAAACATGTGTTTTGTACAGTACTTTACAGAAAATTATTGTAACAAGAAAAAGATATGAATCTAATATCTGTCAAGTTCTTTGTTGTTGTTAACATGGTGTCATGTCATTAACAATATCAATTTATTTGAAATAATCTTTGTAATAATCTCCATCCCTTGTCGTGACGTCACGCGCAGTATCCCGGGGATACTGTTGTAACATCATTACTCATGATATGATTGCCTTTCGTTTTGCTTTAGTTACTTTTCTTCTTCAGAAACCCTCCTCCTCCTCCTCCTCTTCGTCGTCATTACGTGCTGGCCGGTCAGACCTTCCTCCCCTCCTCCCCTCCTTTCCTCCCTTGGTCTTTTTCTCTGGCTTTTTCCAGGCTTCATGTCATACCACGGCTAATTCCTGAAATTCCTGCCCTCCTTGCGCTTCAAACAAGCGAGCTCCAGGAAGGAGACGAGGCAGCACAAAACAAACAAAGGAGAGGAAAAGAAGAAAACACAACAAAAACACAACAACAACAGAGAAACAAACAAGAAACAGCTAATTCAGCTTCTTTTTAAAAAAATTAAGGCAGATAATAATTGCTTCACCTGCCTCCCTGAATGCGCCTGTCGGACTTGTCATAGAGTTTCAGCAGGTAAGCTATTTCAAGTGTTTTGCTGTTTCTTATGACCAGGGTTTTTCTTCTTCTTCTTCTTGTGTCGGAGCGTGAACTTTTCTGCGTCACTATTTCTACACAAAATCATTTCCATTCACAGGCGGACATAACATACCTCAAATGTCTCACATTTCTCAAGAAGAATCCCTGCATTTTTTCCCCCTCCTTCCTTTAATTACAGCTGTGGAGTGAGCCGCGGCTCTGAGTTGCTGTGCCTCAACCGGGAAACCGGTCAGCCGCGCGGTCAAACATTAGCGCCTGGCCGGGTAAAGTTTTACTCCGGAGGCAGTTAAACCGCCAATTTATTAACTCACTAAATTACACATATATATATAAATGATATCTTTCTCCTCATCATTTCCGGTTGCAGCAACAAGTGTTAGTGGACTGGAGTGCAGTGGGTCTGACGGAGCGGTGGTCGTCTGGATATTCGGGTTGACTTCATGTTGTGACATGATTTGTTAAAGTTTTTAAGTCGTTTGTTGCTTAAAATCTTGAATTAACGCAAAAGATGAATTCTGTGAAATGAAAAATTACGCCACGCAACTTTTGTTGAGTTTATCGAACTTTTACTGCAGTTATTACTGATAATGAAGCAATTGTGCTTTATTTTTTGACTTTTAATTTTACTGCTATGTATTATAAAATATATATTGTTTAAATTTTATATATATATGTGTGTGTGTGTGTGTGTGTGTGTATGTGTGTATTGTTTGTGTGTATTTGTGTGTAAATTTCATATTGATAAAACATTAGTATTAGTAGTAACATCAGGTTTTATGGAACATTTTCTTTCTGTAAAACATGATTCAGGTTCATAAACCCACAGTCGGCCATGAACTGAAGTGAAGTAAGTGGTTGCTAAGAACACCAAGACATAATACTATGCATTTTCTTACATCCTTTATGTATCCTTGTACTTCAACCATGACGTGTTGGTTTTGTTTTTCACTGTAACTAAGGACTTTCATGAATTAATAGTGTCATAAAATGTTAAATTCTTGCTTATAGTTTCAGTTTAACATGTATTATATTCCAAAAATATACATATTATATATTAGTTCTACTTGATGCCAGGATAGGCTCGTCCATCTACTAAAATTATTGCCGATTATAACCCCTTATTAGACAAAAATCACTCAAAGTTACAGCTTTTGTTTAGTTATTAGTTACTAGCGTCATGCAGTGCATGCTATGAGAGATTGCTTTAAGACTACAATTTTTTGGCTCTTCTGTCATTAAACAATTCATTTTCTTTGTTCTGAGTAACAGTTCATGCACACCGTAACTGTTTGCAAACAAATATACCTAGAACGATTTCCTCTGCCTTGCCTAAAACCTTGACCACCTCTTTCAAACTTTATTGAGAGACTGACATTATAAGAGTAAAAACAAGCATTTTCACAATATAGTAGCAGCTTTTAATTTACAAACACTTCATCCTAAGTGCCCTTCATTCATTCATTTATTCACCTAATTATGCAAATCAATGCCAAATTATCAATATAAGAAATTAATTGTTGGGCCAAAATAAAAACGGTGGTATGGGTGGGTGAGGATTTCTTTTATTTTCTTTTATTTCTTTTATTTTTCTTGCAAGTGGGTTTCCAAATCAAATCCTGCTTTGGCCCTGTCTCAACCTCGGCCTGGGCCTGTTTGCACTAATTTGCTTTTAAACGCGACATGTTCACTCTGACCTGCTTTATTTTGAGGTTCACACAAGAAGCACAAGCAAACAATTTAAATCTATTTCTTCCAAAATGATCTAAAAGCGTAGTTTCGATCTGTAGACCCTGTGCCTGATATAAGCTCAACAAAATAAATCAAAGATAGAAATTAAAAACATGACATTGTAGTTAAACACATTCAACTAAGTAAAAAAAACAACAAAATGCAGACAGGACTTATTCTCAAAAAGCATTTTTTTCACACTGTTGAGTTTATATTACAATGCTTGTTTTGTTTGGGGGGGTTGCTTTAAAAACAAATATTACAGACTTTTGTTTTAGTTTAGTTTACACCACAGTTTAGGACACAATTCATTGAAATGTTTTTGTTTGGATGAGATCTACTGGTTTAAAATACAAGTTTGTGAGGACATGCCATGTGTAATTTTTCACATAATATTCCTAAATACCAGATAAATATCCATATAAATACCAGAATATGAAAAAGAGTAAATTTCACCTGGAAGGTATTTATTTTTCTTTTGATATATAAAATACATTATGTTTGTGGTATAGCTGACAAAAAGGCAATAATTATCGATAAAATCTTTCAGGAAAAATGAAAAATGAAACAGAAAGCAAAGCAGCTAATGAAGGAACTGACCACAAGGCCGAACACCAACAAAGACCAAACAAAATCACTCGGAGTCAGAAACCACAGCAAAATAATAATAATAATAATAATAATAATAATAATAATAATAATAATAATAATAATAATAATCTGAATTACACATTCAGCTTCCGACCGACTGTGTGTCTGTGTGTCTTGGCGCAGCAGACAGAGTGTGTTTCGGTTGATCTCGGTTCAACTTAACGAGCTGCGGTGTAAAAGTGCCGCCGCTCCGTGTGTGTGAGTGCGTGTGTCGTGTGGTGCGCACCGCAGCAGCTGACAGGAGTGTGTTTTCCCGAGGAGCAACAGGTGGATGGGAGGCAGTGTGACGAATGAATGGAGGGAGATGAGGGAGAAGGGGGAAAAAAAAAACCCACCTGTCACATCCTCCCCTGAAACGGTTCCCCCCTCACGCCCCGTCCAGCCAAAAGCCAGAGGAGTTGTCTATTTATTTCCCTCCATGGCCTATTATCCTTTATCTCAATAACCATCGAGTTCGCTGCAGTCTCAGACAGACGAGTGCTTCTGTTATGCTGGAATCTAAAGGTTTTCGTTGTTTTAGCATTTTGCGTGCGTGTGGACGTGTTTGTGTGGGTAAAAACAAGAGAAGAGAGTGTAATGGTGTGTGAGCGAGGAGAAAACGGTCCGGCGTGTTCGCATCACCTTGAGCAGGTCCACTCCACAGCAGACGAGTTTGTTCTCTTTTTTTTTGTCTCCTTTCTGGTTTGTTGTGCTCATCCCACATAGTGATCATTCCTCCCCCTCTTGCACAAGAAAAATGAATAATGCCTCAGATATGAGCCTTGCGGGGAGCAAAGCCTTTCTGCACCTCCCTCCCTGCTGCATGTCCGTCTGCAGACCCTCTGTTCTGTTTTTTTTTTAACTGCTAACAGAGGTTTAAAATCTTAAATACCCAGCTTCTAATTCACTACATCTGTTACTGGCTGCACAGAATAATTATTCCACACGCCACACACTAAAACTTATGACAAAGTGTTTATTTGTGTTGCAGTGTCTTGTCTTTCTGCTCCTCGACTTTTATGACCAAACAAAAGTATTTTGTGGATTTTTATCAATAGATATTAGTTGATATCTAGATTTGAGATGTGAAAGGCTGAGAGTTTGAGTTCCAGAAAAACAGCTGCTAGAAACTAGATTAATCAGCTGAAGACTTCAGACTCAATGCTCAATCAATAAAACAAACAACTTAGCTGATTGTGTGAATGATCTCTATCTGTCCCACATTCCTTCATGAACACAGAGAGCTGGGCAAAAGTTGTAAAGCTCTTCTGCACAGTGTCTTTTAAGGTTATCTTCTTTAAAGGTTTTTCGGGTTTTCTAGATATTTCTCTTAGGTTTTACATTTTAACACCTTCGTATTTGTATTTATGTCCAGTTCTTGTATGTCGACATTTTGCTGAATTCGTACTTAAAAACAGCAGGACACAAAATCTTAATCCTAAACTGAATAAAATCCTATCATGATAAAAAATAGACCTTTCTAACAATTTCGGCTAGACAGAAATGCACAGAGGAGCGGCAAAAGCAAATGAGGTGGATTAGCAGGGCTTGCCAACAGCTGATGGTGTCATCCAGGACATGTTACTGTGGAATGTCTTCAGTCAGAAGCCTCCTCTGATTAATTACAACACTGACTGCTACTGGTGATCCTCCCTGCCCAGAGCTTGACTATCCATGATGACTCTTTGGAGATATGCTGGTGATTTAAACGTTTCATTTTTCCTTTCTAATAAATAAAGTATGTTTGAATTGAATTGAATTGAATTGAGTGAAAAAAGGTAGAATCGAAAAATATCGACAGAGAAATCTAGATCTCTACTTTTCCGCTGTTTATCTATGAAGCACATGCCATTAATTCAGACATATTTATTTGATGTACTTCTTTACTTGTTTATTTGTTGTACTTCTTTCAGGAGGTTTTTTGTCGGTTTTCGGGTTAGCAAACCTGACAAGTGGTACGGCTTTAGCGTGTTTTTGATTTTAAAAAAATGCTTAAACTTGAAAAGAAATTTGTCTAGTTAATTATGGGTTACTGGAAAAAAAAATATCAAAAATACCTGAACACCAACTATGATCTTAGAAAGGCAAACTAAAAAGAAATACAATTAAAATAAATATCTTTTTTTTTTTGCACTTCAACCTAATTAAAGTGTCCAGTATTTTTGGATCTTTTATCCATGACTTGTCACTTTATTTGATGAAGTTGTTAGCATATAGAGATTGGCTGTGGGTGAACAAAAAGACACCCAACCTCAGTCTCTCTATGTTCACTTACTGACCATACTATGTTGCCATGGTGCTTCAAACCATTTCACTCTTGTGAATAAAAAACTTATAATAAATAAACAAACCATGCTTAGAGTGGCAGGGTGGAAGTACAGCCTGGTGGCCTGCCAGGCTTATAATACACTGGGGGAAACCCTGGTATACGTTATGTGCCAAGGAAGTACCTCTCTTAAAGAGTCTCATGTGGACAACTGAGAAAAATTGTAAAAGAAACCAGAATCTAAAGAAATAAATTTGAAAACACTGTAGAGAAAAGTGTGGCGTTTGACTCAAGACCTTTCCGTGGTCTTATAAGTCTTCACCATCTAAAACATAAAACCCTGTGTTCTGTGTTTAAGCCTCTAAGTTCTCGCTGATGCAGCCCAGCAGGACTCGCACCAAGCAAAACAGACCCGCTGGTTGCCACCAGCTCTCACAGTGACTTTATTGCCATCCCGCACTGTGGCTTTATATCCCAAATATTTCCTGCCCCCCTGCATTCCCCATGTGATTAGTGCAGATTTTGGCCACTTGAGCAGACACACACACACACACACACACACACACACACACACACACACACACACACACACACACACACACACACACACACACACTCGCAGGTCTTATGTTCAAGAGGAAGTGGCGCAGGCGGGAGCAGCAAAGTCGCTGCAAGTAGACAAAGCCAATATTTAGGTCTGATTTTAGTTTTGACTTAAAAGTTTTCTCCGGATTAAAAAGACTTTGACAAGCGTCACATGCTCAGAGGTGAGCAGAGGAGACAACATTTTACTCAAGTAAGAGTGATAAAGTATTTGGTTAAAAAAAACAACAAAGCAAAACAAAAGGCTACTTAAGTCCTGAGTAATCAATCATAAAATCTGATTTAATACTTTAAACTTATGTCATGAAATAGACAAAATATAAAATATGGAAGAATTTGCATGTAAAAAAAAGCTACTAAAATGAGTACAAAGTAGCACATTTAGGTAGAAGAAACCGTTTTTTAAAATAATTTAAAAATTGAACTTTACATAAATTTAATACCTACAGTATGTAACATGTATAAGTTAGGCTCATCTATTTCCAGTAAATTGTATTTACTGTGTCTTACTTATCTCCAACACGCCCAGCAGACAGAAAATAATGTGAGAAAACAAATTTGGTGCAATAACAAGAAATAAATCTCACTTTGACATAAACTGTAGGTGTGTGTCTGTGTTTAATCTGTTTGTTCTTTCATTACTGAAGTTACTTATGTTGAGTAGAGAATCCATAAATTTCACTCCAGTAAGAATAGCAATAGGTCATAATAATATAACTCAAGTTAAAGTAAAACTTACAGGACAGTCAAACTACTAAAAGTAGTTAGTAAATGTATCTAGTTAAGGTCTGAAATGATTAGTTCAATTAATCGATTGTTGTAATAATTGTTGGCTAATTTAGTAGCTAACAATTCAGTTTCCTGAAAGAACAACATACTGAAAACTGTTCATTTGAGATAAAAATGTAAATTTGTAATATGTAAATATGTTTTACCCCAAATGTCTCAATTGACAGTTTCAGCTTTACCAGCCCTAATTCACTAAAAGAATAGTATGTTATTGTTTTTTTGGCAATAAAATGCTTATTTTTTTTATTTCAACATGGAATTAAATTATTTGTTTATATGCATCTTATAACGTATTTCTAACATTGCATAAAAAGGCTAAGTGATTAGTTGGAAAAAACATCACTTATCCTTACTAAAATAACTGGTAGTTGCAGCGGTAATCAAGTTTCTACTCTAAGTTTTGAACTGAGTGAAGCCTTCAGACCTGCCCGCCTGTCTGGACGCAGCCCAGGTCAAAGGTGAACAGAGGTCCAGCTTCCTGCAGACTCATAAGAACGTCTCCCTTCAGTTGCTGTGTGTTAGTTTAGGCTGGACAGACATCATGACCCCTGCAGAATGCCTGGTGTCGACACGTTAAAGACAGAGTCTGCACCTTAACGTCTGTGTTTAGTGGGGTTTTTGTCTGTAACATGAAGGTGTTAGTGTGCCTCATTTGGTCGGTGTGTGTGCCGTTGTGTAAGGGGCGAAGGGGACTGGTCTGCTGGTTTCTTGGCCCCCTGTCCGCAGCTCCAGCTGGGGGATTATCCCACTGAGCAGATCAAGTGAGTGGGGGTGGTGGAGGAGGACCAGCAAGCCGGCCGGAGGAGCGAGGGAAGAAGTTGGAGTTGTTGGTTGTGGGGGCGGCTGTTTTTAAAACATGGCTTAGTTTAATTAACCTCCCGGATGCTCTGAGCGAGGCACAGAGCTGCACTCTAAAAGGTTTATGGTGGCTACAAATCTCACGCTGACCTGCAGTCGCCCCGGGTTGCAGTCGCAGGTGCTTTAAAATCAGTTTAGTAAACAATGGAAATGTCGCATTAGGTAATGTTTGCTTTTTTTTCCCCCTTTTTTTGAAACTTTGTGGTTGTTAGAGCTGACTAAGTGGCTCATGATCTTATTTAGGGCTTTGTGAAAAACACAAAATAAATTGTTGCATAACTCTGAGTTGCTTCTGTGCAACATTCAGAAAAGTTGGGTTAGATGAGGACAGAGGAAAACGTTTGCTACATTTCTCCAGTGTCTCCTTTTTTATTATTGTTTTCACGCCACTGACCGAACCTTTGCACATTGTGTCACATTAACACAAGCTTTTATGTATTCTTTGCAGCTTTATGTATTAGAGCACTACAATAAAGGAATGAATAAGGAAAATTATGCATTCTTTTCCATGTTTTGCAAATTTAGAAAAAAAGATAAGTGTGTTTTTGCATTTACTTTTAGGCCTCCTGATTCAATACTTTATGGAACCACAGAGATGAAAGTATTTCAGAGCATCTCTGTATCTGCTTTGCACATTTAGGGTTACATTTTTGATCATTTTGCTCCAGCATGGTATAAAAACATTATAATTTAGGTGAGGTACCAGAGTACATTCTTCACATGTTTGCTGTGTCCTCCTCTATGTTGGCTGTGGGATTATTTTTATTTCACAAAGGACAGGCTTTAGTCCCTTTTTCTCACCACTTCACAGTTATGAACTTCCTCATGCTGGTCTGTTATAAAAATCCAGGCAAAGTAGATTAAAATCTATGAATGAAAGCATGAATACTTCCGTAAAGAACTGTATATTGATTATAAGATAATAGTACAATGTTTCTAGCGATACACATTTCTTGGACAGCTGTGTAGTTAATCAGTTAATCCTGTTTGCTAGTGGTTTATGAACAGCTTTTACACTTTTTGTGGGCCCCGTTCGTCTTTCTTTCACAACTATTTAGTGTTCACTTTGTTTTTAACTTTATGCCAACTCAATTTCTCTGTCTGCTTGAAAAGATTTAATGCACCAGCAGCAGAAATTGTAATCTACAGCGACATGGATGACACGAGCTAAGCTACACCGCTAATCCACCTCATTTGCCTTTGCCATTTCTCTTTAAATGTCTGCCTGGGTTCATGACTAGAAAGTCGGGCAGAGAGGCAGTGGAGGTCAAAATGTCAAACTGTCTGTTTTTCACAGCCTCCAATACAATCAGACAAATCTGGTTTCTCAGCACTTCCACAAAAAAGCTCGACTCAAAGTTGATGTCTAGGTGATCTACGAACCTTTGTCCATCTGCTTGTGTTTGATCTTCATGTCTACATGCGTCTTTGCGCACAAGTTCGGAAATGTGGACAGATAACTCCTCAGCCGATGTCTCTCAGCAGCAGGAAGTGGCTGCGGGAGATCAGTTGTCTAGAGGGAAGCATGACGGATGAGGGTCGGAAAGTGGGGGCAGACTAGGTGGATTCTTTCTCTCTGCCTGTAACACTGACTTGCTGACCAAGTCTCTGCGGTGACATAATGTTTGCTACTTTTGATTTTGTTGGCTTAAACGGACACGGTGTTGTCATAGTTTCATTGCGGCAGGAAAACAACCCATGACAAAGACAAACTCTGTCTGCATTGACTCATGAGTCTGACTGTCCTTTCTTCGCTGTGTCCGACCATTGTTCCCATTTGTCTCCGGTGTGCTTGTCGATAGGAAGAGGTGGAGCCGACGTCTGTCTCACTCTCTTCACCCAGAGGTTTAGGAACCGTGTGCACATCTTAAGCAAACTCGTGTAGGGAAAACAGGATGGGAATCTGTTGCAAGTCCCCCTTTGTTAGCCTCCTGAGCATATTTTTCTTTAGAATATCAGGGAACCTTATGGAATACCAGTCTAAAAAGTTATTAAATAAATAATTAAAACACAGGGAGCAGTTCAAAAACGTTCTTGAAGAAAGTGAAACAGTGGAGCATGGCGACTCTTTCAGCTCCCCCACTCGTTCCAGTCCCTCTTATCTTACTTAATGTAGTTTTATTTTTTACCACATTGAAATTCAATTCAGTTTAAAATACTTTATTGATCCCAAAGGGAAATGAAGTCTCAGTCTCAGGTGAATGAATACTGGCCATTTTGCCCCTTTGCCATTTTGTATCTTTGCTGTTTTAGTCTTGTCTTCTGTGGTTCGTTAAGTGTTTTGAAAATTGGACCCCTGCTCTGTGCTTTACTTCATACAGGTCTGAACCCTCTGTCAGACCTGACAGAGGGTCAGGTCTGAACAAACATGGCTTGTTTCCTCAAGCCATGGACTTTATTAGTTAAGGTTTTAAAATTTTACCCAATTGCCTCTGCCTTTGCTACCACTTTAACCCTAAAGTTTAATTATTTCTCCTTTTTATTGTCACCACATCCAGGCTCGTCACTGTCGCCATCTTCACCCCACCTCTGGATGTCCTACAGGCAGGTGTGCTTCTCGTTAAAGCCTCTCCCTCCTTCCACCGCCCGCAGTCATCCCAACTCCAGCTCCACACCCACTCCTTGCTCTGGTCCTCTTCCTGACATCCCACCACGTCTGCGGAGTGGGTGCCGGCTCCCTCCCCGAGGGGTGGGAGCGAGGAGCTGGGAGATGGACTTGACAAACCCCTGGAAAACGACGCCGAGGGCGTGTGGAGCCCCGACATCGAGCAGAGCTTCCAGGAAGCCCTGGCAATTTATCCACCATGTGGCCGCAGGAAGATAATCCTCTCTGATGAGGGCAAGATGTACGGTACGCCCATCTCTATCGTCATCATCCCTTGTTTCATTCACTCATTTTGAAGGAACATGATACAAATGCACATTAAGGGAAAAGCAAATCAGGAAGTACTTGATTTAAATCTCCTTCAATAGTTTAGGATGTAAGAGTCTATCAAACAAAGTACACATACCTGTTTCTGTAGCCATTTAAATAACAAAAGTAAATTTCTTCCACAAGAAGAGCTGGACACTTCAGTAATCATGTCATTCTCATACATCCTCTTTTAACGACACATCCGTTTGCTACAAGTGCCTCTTTGTAACTTTGATGACAACCATCACAGTTTGTGTGGACGAAAATACAAATACTTTACCAAACACTTCTGGATATGGTCAAACTGCTCTCACTGATTGTTTCATATTCAGTTTTTTACATACAATAATCTCTCCCTATGTTCATGAGTCACATCCCTCATGTTTCCTGTGCAGCTGTTGAGCTCAAGTTCCTACAATCCTCAGTTTGATGATTTGATATGTCACTCCTTTCTAGAGGTTTAGCATTACAAATTTTGCAAGACTGGAACAAGATTTTAGGTGCTTTTTTGGGGGGAAAACCTGAGTCCAAATTATCATTCTTTTCTTAGTTGGCAAATTTATAAAAATTGGAAGTGGGGAATGTAGCAATATTTTTGGGAAAACTGTTTTGTTTTGTTTTCACAAATAGATCAGAGGTTTCACAATTTGTGTTTCACTGAATCTGTAACCACTGTAGAATAATCCAGTCAAATCTTGAGTAATTCAAATATATTGATTTTTAATCCTTAACCCTTGTGTTTACAAGTGGGGTCCAACCGACTTGTATTGTTTGCCTCAGTTCTCGCAAGCAGAAGGGTTAAAGATTTAAGAGTTACTACTCAGTGTAGATTTGTCCAGTTTAGATTTGATTAGCCAAAGCATGTACAGCTTTGAACTAGAGATGATTAAGTGTAGTGCACACTCATGAAAAATTGTGAAATATCTTCTTAGCTTAGCAGTGACTAGAAGCTACAGAGCAGATGCTAAAGTTAGCGCTGTTAGCTGCTATTAGTCCTCAGTGATGCTACTCACAGTGCTTAAGATCAATTGTATCATGTCCATCCCTCTGTCACTGCTACTTTTTTCTACAGAATATCCAAAATGGTGCCAGATAAAGGGTTTACAAGCAGAGGAGACTTCTTCAATGCTTTTATAACATTGTAACATTTGTGATAGAGTATTGTTTGCTAGCCAAATGAAGGTCTGTTTTAGTTGACTGTCAACAAAACAAGGCAACTTGAGAACTACTTTCTTGCTTGCTTAAGAAGAAAAGAAAGTACCTTTATTTCAAATAGATGTTGTGTCTATTTTGAAAAGTCTTCAAAACAAATATAACACACAATGAAGCCTAAAGTACTTACTTCCACACTCAGGGTTCATAATTATAGCTTTCACTTACTTCACAAGGCAAGGTCACGTCTCAACAAGTCTTTGATAAAAAAGACTGTTTGCTTACATGTTTATTAACATAGTAAGATTTAGTACCACTTATAGTTTAATCTCCTATCAGAAATATTATATTATTATTATATTATTATATATATTATATTACTAAACTTTGTAAAGCCGTCATACCGGGAGACTGTGAATTTACTGCAAATAGTCTTTAAGATTTCTTTGGGGGTGTTTTCTTTTATTTATTTTATTTCTCAGTAATTTCGGGTTTCCATGACCACAACGGTTCCTAAGACATTCTCAGAGTGATGTCAAAACCAAGCATGTGCTGGTGAGGTGAGATTGCTGCAGAACTTTGCTGAAAGATGTTTGGTGACAGATGGTTTGGCCGGAGAGAGGCCTTCTGCCCGACCGTTTGATAATGGATCTGCTTGGTGGAAAACTGGGTGGACGCAGGCGGTGGCGCTTTCAGACAGTGTCTGTCATCGCCTTGTTTTGTCACTGTGCCAGACAGCTCCTTTAACTCTTAGCTTAGCTTAGCCTAGCCTAGCGTAGCTGTCGATTGAGGTCACGGCCGTTCCCTGATCAACACTTAAACCCTTATAAAGCCTTTAATAACAGTTGGTGGGAGAGGCGAAAGGAGGGAGGGGCAGGTGTCTTACTCTTGGTCACGGGGATTCGGTGGGGCGGTGCCTGTTGGGCGACGTTGTTGGGGTTTTGACAACTAAGGTATTGAGGTACCCCTTCCTCTCTGTGGGGGTCAGAGGCAGGTGATGTGCACCCGGGAGCATGATGGCTTGTCTGGAATGGCATGTGTGCATGGAAGCCCGGGGGTTCAAGGCAACTTGGCTGTAACCCTAAACCAGAATAGACGTTTACCCTTTGAGCGCCTGGAGGGGAGGATGAGGAGTGAACGAATAAACACCAAGGTGGCCAGTGATGTTTTGCAGAGCCTCAGAGCATGCTAGAGCTCTCTCACACCTGTCCCCATGTTGCAGAAGGGGAGAATTGAAATTTGTGTGTTCTGTTGCACTCTTTTGTTCAGGGCATCCTTGATTCACTGCCACCCGTGTGTCTTTGTCTCAGGCAGTTCTCTTCGTCCTTCACGAGAAACGTCTTCTGTCTGTCAGTGCGTCTGCTGGTTGGTCCGCCTCTCAGTTCGCCTCCAGCTGCTCCCTGAGTTCAACCCGACAGCCTTGTGACAAATCCAGATTTATGACTTGAGAAAAAGACAAGACTGAGACCATGCTTGGCCTGCTTTGCCCCCGTTGCCCTCAAACAGTCACACAGGGCCTTCCAGTTCAGTCCACTCAGCCCTGGGAGCTCTCGCTCTTATCACCATCCCATCCCTGCGGTCACTTTTGGTCAACAGCTCAAGTCATTCAGGCAACCACAATCGAGACAAAGCCTCTTTGGAGGTCTTTATTGTTGTTAATGTTGTTAAAGTGCTGATGGGTGGTATTAAATCAGGTGCCCAAATCAAATATCTGCTAAGAATATCTTGAAAGGCATTCCTAAAATTGCTAAGAGATGACATGATGGTTTTAGAAATGTCGTTGAGTCTTCTTGCACAGTCTAAATGTGGATTCATAGACAAAACAAACCGAGAGACGTGTCTGTCGACTGAGAGTGGCATACTCTGAATTTAAGGCTAAATTCCATCAAGAGACACGAATGCTGTTCCTTCCTAAGCTAAATGATGTCGAGTCCCAAACCAACCAAAACCAACGAATGTGTTTAGCTCACGTTGTGCGTTGACACAAATTTGAATGCTTTAGTCCACATTCTGCATGAACGGTCCACATTTTTACGCAGAACACTCTGGGTTTCCCTCACCCGGACGACCATTGCTCAACAGACCTTTTAGCTTGCTTATTAGGGAGGGTGTCATGGATATTGTGGCGCTTATGTGGACCAGTAGTAATTCGACATGCATCTGCCAAGAAAAACATTTCCTGCCTTGTGCTGCTCCGGCCCAGAGAGACGTGTTGTGGTGAAAGGGTTTCATGCTGCAAGTGGTGGAGGAAAAGTCCCAAACTTGTGCCCATGTGTTGACAGCTCCATGCAGAAGAATGCAGCCCTGGAAATATAATTATCTTCTCTGTTCATTTGCTGTCATATATCTGCCAGTTTGATTTGTGAGTCACTTTTGCAATTGTAATTATTTTTATTTTTTTTAATATGTTTTTTGATTTGCTCTTGCCTCACAGCATTTTTTTTGTGTGCAGCTGCCTGGTTTTGTCTCTCTGGATTTCTAAACGTCTGTATGACAAATGTTTTTCTCACATTTTAATGTATCTGATTTTCCGGATGGGGGAGGGAGATGGAACAGCAATGCTAGGAGAGTAAATAGAGCTCCATTTTGTAAGAGAAACATTAAATGTTTTTATTGACAACATAATGAATTATTCTCTCATTGAGGTTTGGTTGGGAAACATTTCATCCTGTTGACGATTTTAGTCGCGAAAGACTAACATGCTTCAGGCGTAAGCCGTCCTTATTGAGAATATGATGAGAAGGTCAGCGGAAAGCAACAACGAGTCTTCACTCAGGTTCAAAGTTTGTCAGTAAATTGAGAGATTCACCAGTCACTTTGACCCGTGAAGCCTCTAGGCACGCTTGGAAAAAGACACTTGTGGAAAACATTGAACTGTAAAAATGTGTGAGTTTGAGCTGTTGAAATGGCCACGGATTCTGAATTGAATGAAGGTCGTACTTTGACTGGGCCACACGCATACTTTGATGTAAACCACTCGGCTGAGTCTTTAGCGTTCTCGTTCTGACGGAAGACGGATCTCCAGCCTGAAAGGGTTTTATCTCCCTCCATCGATGATCCCATCAAATCTGTCCAGCTTCCTTGTTCCGCCTGAAGAAAATCATTCCCTCAACATAATTCTGCCACCACCGTGTACCAGAGTGGATATGGTCTGTTCCTGGTGATGTGCAGAGTTTGCTTTGTATCATGCATTATGTTTTCTCAGTCGGTCAAAAAAGTTCATTTTTGTTCTCATCCAGCCAGGCCTCTTCTTTCACAACTTTGCTCACTGAAAAGGTTAAACAGCACTTTTATTTGTCTTTTTCCTTCCTACCTTTTATTAAGAAGTCCAATAATTTTCCAGTCAATAAGTAATCCCACCTGAGCCATGGCTCTCTGTTGCTCATCCAGAGTCTCCACAGGCCTCTCAGCTGCTTCTCTATACTCATTATTGTGCCATTTACTGCTTACTAATTACTAATACATTACTTTTAAAACAGTTGGGTTAAACTGATTTTTTTTGTTGGAATAATAGTTTAAATGGATACTTTTCACTTTTCAGATTTTTATTTGGTAAGAAAGTTTAAGACCATGTGTAAGTTTCTTTCACTTTACAGTTATGTGCCAGTTTGTGTTGGTTCATTGCGTAAGATTCCAACAAAGCAAAAGTTTGTTGATTTTCTTTCCTAGAAAAAAATGATATTCATCCGCAAGTATCATAACATCCAATTGTCATTTTGCTCACTCACTGCTTGCTTCACCGGGAGAGTGATTAGGGCATCAGGCTTAGAGTGATTCCTTCAGATATTAAGTGTCAAGGTTAAAAAAGTATTATTTACTTTACAAATGCATGCAAGCTACAGTTTGTACTGTTTCAATTAAAAGAAACATGTTTTCTCACCACTTCTTTGATTCATTTTGTCCAACTGTCAACTTTAAGTCTGTGTCCATGTCCAACGAGAGCCAGGTATTGTGTAGTTGGTGCTTTTAATCAGTGTTCAGTTATATTAGTTTAATCCAACTCTATAACAGTCACAAAATGTCACCAAAATCATTCTGTCCCCCTAAACTCTTTCAGAAAATCGCAAAAGTGTATTGAATTGTATCGGATACTGAATATCGCAATATATATGGGATTCTGAGCAGAATATCGTGTATCGTATCGTGAGGTTATTGTATCACTACAGCCCTAGTTGTTGATAAGTATCAAAAAAAAGAAAGTGAACTGTGTTTTTGCAGTGCGATTTATGTGTGTCACCGCATCCAGTGTGACATACTTTATCAAATGTAAGTTAAACCTTTTATGTTGTGGTGGCACCGAGATCAATGTCAATCAATTATTATTATTATTATTATTATTATTATTATTATTATTATTATTATTATTATTATTATTATTATTATTATTATTTTCTGACAATGCCAGAAAATAATACTGCTGTTATGGCTGATAACCAATATTTGCCAATATTGTATGTTAACACCATAAAAAACAACATGAAAAAATGACCACACTGCGGACATTACTTCTCTGATTCAGTTCAATACGCCTTTGGTTTCTGTCATCTTCTCAGAAAAGTATTATTATGGCTGTAATTAGTGCATCGGATCATATTTAGATATTGAGAATGCTTCTTTTTCCCCCTAGAAGAAAATTCTAACCTTGAAAATCTCCCCTTCCATATGAACAGTTTCTTCTCAATTAAATGTCTCTATAAGATTAGAGTTAGGGCAAAAATGCTTTGGATTAACTTTGTTACAAGTTAGAGAATATGAATCTGCTCAGATTGTTCTGGATAAAATTGACATGTTGTTGGAATTGGAGTTTGATATAAGCCTTAATGCATTTCTTAATAGCCGCTCGACTCTATTGGAGAGCAAATGACAACCAACCTAGAGATTCCTCATGCCTACATTTGATCTGTGTTTTCTTAAGAGGAAGCAGTGAGACACAAGGACAGAAAATGTTTTTCAGATACAGTTATAGCTACTATTTCCCTTTATTTCGATAGTAATTTATTTTAATTGTAAAGCACATTGCTTTTCTGTTGCACAGACATGAAGTCGTACAAAAGAAACCCTCACAAAAAACACAGAACAATGTTGTAGCAGCAAATTCAGGAGCCAAGGTGAGTCAGTGAGTAAACAGGAATGTCAGGAATGCGCTGAAGAAACTCTTAAGTCAGAGGGAGAGAAATCAGACCAGGTCAGTGATGGTCGGAGCCGGACCGGGGGAGAGCCGATTTATGAGCAGCCGGGCACCGAGGCAGACTTTGGAAAATACTCACCTCTTGCACCTCTGTTTGACCTCCATCCACAACGTTTAGGACAGGGAGACAAATTTAACGGTTTATTTCTTCTTTGGATGAAATTATCCTCCTTCCTTTACAGATTCGTTTTTGATATTAGGTTGGGCTCTCCAATATCTGGAATATCAAACGCTGTGGTTGGATAACCCAAAGAGACCAGACACTTATCGACAGAATTGATCATAATTGTCCTCCATTAAATTACTAAAACTCATTGAGATTTTCATTTATTTCATAACGATTATACAATTAAAAGGTTTTATGTGATTGGCCAAAGCAAAATGAAACATTTCTGTGAAGAGGATGGAAAATTATACATATTTTATTCAAAATTAAACAATGAAAATTGTAACATGCATGACTGCAAAGCCCATAGAATCATTTATTACATTACATCAGTACATTTATTTTTTTCAGAACAAAACCACAGCATCAGATTTCATCTAAGCAGTGGCGGTGCATTGTTTGCCTCCTTTATCACGAGACAGTGGTTCACACCTGCTCTTTTTCATCACATCCTGTTGAAACTACTAGAAATGTCTCATTCTTAAGCTCTTCTCGGTTGAAAGGACATGCCGATAACTTTGAACTCGGGAAAACCTGGACTTTTCTTGGCCCCCCCAAGAAGTCTTTACAGAATCAGATTCCCCCTCCAGAAATTTCCGTGACTCTGGGCGGCGCAATAAACAACATCAAGCTGTGGAGCGATTTGTAACAGTAGAACTTTCCTACAGCCTCGGCGGGAGCGACTTCTGTGTCTGCGCTCCCCGATTTGGATATCATGATCTCATCGTTGTGTGACTGAGTCGCCTCTCTGATCTCATGGGTGTGTTGGAGGGTATTTTTGAAGAGTCAAGCACTCACACTAGGAGTGGTAGGGCATCTGATACGAGTGCATCAGGCGAAGCGTCTTTGACTTCCCAAGTTGTTTAATGCTTGAAATGTGAACCTGACCACTTTGGAAAGGCATACTGTCACACTGATGAAAGCAGTTTGTCCCTTTGCTCAGTTGGTGGTGGAATATTTTTTTAAATCATTCATGGTAATGAGTGAAAAAGGTTCCAGCTTTGGTTTTGTTAAACTAATTTGTAAAATGTTTTTGGCAGGTCAATCAAGTGGAACAGTAAGTTCACTTCAGGAATGTGTTTTTAAATCCACGAAATAAGATAGGAGGTTTTTAAAATATTCCCTCCCCCCTTTTTTTGTTAGTTTATTCACCAACGACGGGAGACTTGAAGCTCCCGTCGCTGCTGCTTTGAAAAGTCCTGTTGCACAGGCATTGCCCAAGTGAAGTTAATTTCCAGAGGGGAAAATGTCTCCTGAACATTAATTTGAGGTTATAGAATTTGAGCAGTTTTGACAAAATGTTCTCTCTTCTGCTTTTTAAGACTTTGATTGTCAGGAAATGTGGAACACTTCCTTAATCCCCAAGCAATTAAAGAAATATGTGTTTAGGGGCTCAAACAATCATTTGAGAAAAGTTCACCTCCTGATAAACACCGAACGGTTGCGTTACGTCCCTGAAGAGAAAATAAGATCAGAACAGAAATAATACAGCAACTGGAGCAGAAATGTGTCAGAAACTGTCTATGTGTGGGGCTTAAGATTTCCCTTTAGTCCACAAAAGCTTCACACAAAAGCAATTTCTTTGGAAATGCGACTGTATAATTCTTGTGAATTTTTCTTCAATCACCAGGGGGCTCTTTAGCAGGAAGTGATTCAGTAACAGATTGCACAATTTTTGTACCAGCTAAAGGAGGCCAACCGTACCAGAGTGATTCAACCATTGATGCAGATTAGATTTCTTTAAAAAGTAAATATTATTCAGTTGTTTGCTCGTCTCCAATACCTCAAATATCAATGGCACAATCAAAATCAATGGACAGGAGTGAATCAAGAGCACAGAGTTCAAATATTTTGACTCACTAGTTTCCTCAGATGTGGACTCAGTGCCTAATGCTCATGCATGAGCCACAGTGGTGTGGCTTGAATTGCAACAATTCACAGTAGGCCAAAATCTTTAAGACTGTTATGACTTTAACTCTCTGATGGGATCTGTAAAAGGCAATTGAAATGGCACAGAGAACCAGGAACATCAAAGAACTGGCAGGATCAGAAGTTGGTGACTAGTTATGAATCAGCAGAAAAAATGCTCTACTAAGTACTAAACATGTTAGTCCCGAAGAGTTTGAATCATTTTTAGGTTGTAGTTCTCATTAGAAGGGGCATTTTGTGCTAAATTTAGAAAAAACAATTGTGATATCCTTTACACAGAGTTTTTTAAATGGTGCCTGTCGTCTAGTTTGTATCCTTCCCAATAAACCCAATTTGCAGATAACATTGGATTATTTTAGGCGCCACTGTAATTCGCAACGGCCTTCAAAAACAGAAAGCTGCACGTCAGACCAAAAAATAGTCTTACAAATTTGCAGCTATCCTTTGTACCTCGTCTGTCACATTTTATTTTTTAGACCTGAAAGAAACAACTTCAAATCGTCCCAAGAATTCTTCAACAATGATATAATGATACTATAATACCGTAATAATATAATTATGCTGCAACCGGGATTCCCAAACAGTCACTATAAATCGACTTGTGGTTAACTTAGGAACTACTTCCTTTATATTTTCAGAAATACACAGAGTGTCAAGGTTAAAGCAGTGACCTTGAGATCTGGATCTTACAATAATGGCGTAGACAGATGTAGCGACTTGATAGTGCTTCGCTGGACAGGCCTCACTTTGACATGAAATATTGTGGCATTTTAATATCACAAGGTCATGTGGCAGGTTCAGGTCCCCCTGTTTATGATTGCCTATTATTCCAACAGACAGCGGTTTGCAATCTGTGGCTAATGCACATCACTGAATGTAGTTAGCTGTAAGAAGCATGTCGCCTCATTGTGCAGAAAGGTTTGGGCAGACCGAAGGCGATGCAAATAAGGTGCACAAAGTCTCAACTTTTAGAAAGCAAAAAAACCCAAAACATTTTGTATTTTTTTATGTTAGAAATAGAAAATGCAAGCAGAAAGCTTGACAATATATCACCTAAAACGGAGGATTGTGATTTCTACCTCAGAATAGAGTTCTCTGCTGCCTCTTCACTGCAGCGCACAGAGACAGTTACCAGTTTTCTTCAATGCAAACACAAGACTGCTTTCTATGTGGAAATTTCTCCCTGAGAAAGCTGTGAGTTGTTTGGGTTCACATGCGCACCAGGGAGAAATGTCACTCTGCATTCCGTCCTAAATCTGATCACTTTTATTGGTTGACAAAATGCCTGATGGGGTCTAGAGCCAGTGTCTGGTTTCCTCTGATTGCTGTGCGGGAAGTGGGATGTGTAAGGTCTGGCCGAAGCGTTAGTATGTCGGAGAAAATGTGAAATCCTTCCCGACGTGCGTGATGGACGTGACTGTCCCACGTGTTAACTTGTGGTGACGTGGTGCCAAGTGGAAAAACGAACGTGTTTAGGAGGTGACGCAAACGCTTGTCAGACCTTTTCTTCGTTCTGGAGTTATTTACCTCCATCAGGTGTGTTTAATTATTGTCATTACGAATGACTCTCTCCAACAGATTTGGGGAAGATTTATGATTGCCTACAGTAAAAGGCGATATTCTATAAACAAAGAAACACAAACCAGTTGCTTCACCGCGCCGGGCCTCCCGTCCCTGGCCCGTGTCCTGTCTGTCCCGAATCCTGTCTGAGGATCGCATGGCCTCAGCCTCCACCTGCTCTGCCAGTGTGACCTGTCTGTCAGCAGCGCACAGACGCACACTCACTGCAGAGATATGAGCTGAGCTAAGCCTCCGGGGGCCACTCTGAGCCTGATGCAAGCCCTCACACACAAGACTGTATACTTAGTGATAAACTAACATGATACACTTACACTTAAAGCGTCCGGTGCTGACACACTCGACAGCCACAACGCTTTTCTGCGTGTGTGTTTGCAGAGTGATCCGTATGTGCATGGTGCGTCGCACGCCTGTTGGTTTTATTTTCTACTTTTTTTGTAATTTCAGAAGTCGCTATAATTAATTTTTGTCAGATTGGATACATTTTTATGCAGCTTTTATACCCCTTACATTTTTCTTTTCCCATTTTATTTTGTGACCAATTTCATGAAATTGTACTGATACTTTTGTGACCAAAGTATCAGTACAAAATACTGACACTCTGTACTGATGTGATACACCAGTACAGAGTATAATACAATTATCAAATATTAGAGAAAATGTCTTCAAATACATTTACAAGTAGAAATCAGAGAAGTGTGGTGTGGATTAGTATGCAAAAGAAAATATACCTGCACATACCCATTATGAAACATGGTGGAGGCGTTTTATGCTGTGGGTTTATTTATCTGCAGTACTGATAGCTGCACATAACCTACGGTAAAACTGATGGAGGGAAGAAAGAGCAATAATGAAATAAAAATTTATTTTGCACATACATAGGATGTTCACCTTTCACTAAACAGAGTAACACATAATACTGATTAAGAACATTATTATGTACTAGACATCAAAGTCCTTGTGTCAACTGAAGAAGAATTTGTGGCAAGTCTGGGAAAAAATGTCAAGCAAAACTTCTACAAAGTATTAACTCAGGGAGGCTGAACGGAAATGCACACCACAATTTAGGAGTTTGATTTGTTAATAACATATTAAAAGCCATGCATCCTTTTCTGTTCACTCTATCACTTAAAGTCTCAGTAAAGTACGCTAAAGTTTGTGGTTGAAATGTGTAAAAGCTTAATGGGTATGAGTACTTTATGGAAGGCAGTGTACAACCTTACACGAGAAAACACTGTCTCAGTATAGTCATTCAGAAGTGTGATCAGGCATCCATTTGGTCCATTCTATTGTACTATTTCTATAAATATGTAAACGGAAATAAGAATGCACATGGAGCACATCCGATTTTGCCGGAGACTTTTATCCAGCTAATAATGACAGGAATAATGAAGCTAAAATGTTGAGGGGAAAAACTTTTCTGTTGTTTCGGCAGGGCGGAACGAGTTGATAGCGAGGTACATCAAACTTCGCACGGGGAAGACACGGACCAGGAAGCAGGTGAGTTTCTCTCTGAGTGCCATTTGCTGCAGCCTGCTATTTTTGAACGGCTGCAGAAAATCCTGTTGAGTGATGCACCGACACCCCGTGGAACCCCCCCTCCCCCACTCCCCCCCGACCTCCACCCCCCTTGCCGCTCTCCGCCATCACCACCCACCTCCTGGCCAGAGAGCCAGAGATGATGATTGATTTAGGGCCAGGGCCCAATGCACAGATGCTATAGGATCAGGTGTCGGTGTTGTTTCTTCAGCACCTCGTGGATCTGGTGCTTGTTAGACGGGAAGAAGAAGCTGGGGAATACTGTGATTTAGATGGAGGAGGGAAGTGGGAAGGCGAGGAATTCGGAACGTTGTCTTACTTTCTGTATTATTGATATGGAAGGACTGATTTATGGGACGGTGATTGATGCATTACAAAGTCATCAGACCATGTTAGACTGGGAATGAATGGAGATGAGAAGCCAGGATGGGTCAGAAAAGGATTCAAACTAGATAATAAACTTGATGGGGGCATAGAGGGACACCTACTGGTATATAACCAGTTAAAAGTCTGTCTGCATGCTTTAGTTCAGCTGTTAGATGTTAGTTAGTTGAAGCTTTATTTCACCAGGCAAAGCATTATTTACAATAATGACATGTTTATTCTTCAATTATATAGTAAAAAAGACAATATTTACCTTTGGATCACATAGCTCCTCTTTCCTGATTTTGATCCACTTTAATTTTATGAACAAGTGTTTTTATTATTATTATTATTATTTCAGATTGAGGCTCTTTGTGTATTTTAGGGAATGAGCTGCTTCATTCTTGAGAAAGTGTGAAATATCTACATTTTGAGTGAGTTCAGATCATAATTCTATTACATTTTTAACATGTTTTGAACAAAAGCAAAACTGGAAACAAGAGTGACACTGTTAATGACTTTGTGGAGCATTTCCTATTAGCGAATTGCAAAATATTAGCAAAACAATTTAAATATTTTTGAAATGCCATTATTCTAATAATGCCATTATTAGACGAGGTGACGCCACATTGTGTGTTTTTGAGAAGAAATGCTGTTGTTAAGGAGTTTCTCACTGTTATATTAAAACAAAGAGAAAATAATTCATTTACGTAATAAACTAAATGAGTCCAGTTAGTACAGCTTAGCTGCACTAAGCGCTTCTCGTGTTTATTCTAGATCCTAGATCGAAATCTAGCTCTGTTGTAGAAGCCAGAAGAGTATTTTGCAGAATTTTGAAAAAATCAGGCGAATAAGGAAAATAGCTAAATTACATCTTCTTTGCAGACAACTTCTACACCAAAGAGTGTTGGGGTGGTGTTTTGTTGAAATCTGTTCACTAATTGTAAAACAGTATGAGTCCAATTCTGGTCTCTGTGCATCTTTAATTTGAACTTAATGTTAATTCCCTTTGTGTGAGGTTCTGCTTCACTTTGTGCCGTCTGTCGTTGTCTTTGTCTTCCAGGTATCCAGTCACATCCAGGTTCTTGCCCGACGGAAGGCCAGGGAGATCCAGGTGAAGCTCAAGGTACGCTACGTGAGTCAACTTTTATTTGCTTTTCATCTATTTTTTCCACTTTAATACCTCAGAATTATTAGAAAACACCTTTTCTCTCTACGGTTTACCAAGAGCTCACACATCCCTGCCTCTTCAGTACTTTCTCAGTTTGCATTACTCATCCGCATACACTTACATGCTCACAGTCACAACAGGCAACGTGCCTCTCCTTCACCTTGGACACCAGCCACAAGGGTTCAGCTGGCAGGGCTCTGCACCAGTCACAGGGTTGGCCCCAGTGGCCGGCCTTTTTAAATATGCCTTTAGTGTAACTGAGATCCCTGCCACATGTAACCCCCATATTTCAGCTATGCCCTTGTGTTCGCCAATTCTGGGAACAAGAATGCACCGTGTGGCCTTGCCCATTTGGGCAGGGTGGCAGGCGCTCGCAGGCCGCTGCGGTTCGGAAATTGCTGAAGGAGGAGATTTGAAAACTCAAACGTTTTGCCTCCAGCTTGTCCATCGTCCTTAATGTTTGTGAGGATATGAGTATTTTATGGTTTCGGTGCCAGAACTCACACATCATCCTGATGCTTGCCTTGACTTCCAGTACGACCTCTGGTTGTCATCGCTGGCTTGCTCCTGCCAAAGCAATAAACTTAACTCTTGACCCAAAGGCCCTCCACGGTAATATTACCTTCTGTCCACCTCTTCGACTGGCAGGAACTCACACATGATGCAAGGTGGCCTCAGCCTCTCATTTCCCTTTTTAGGGCAGCGTTTGTGTTAGAAAGAGGACTGATGTTTACTCAATGTTAGGCTGATGAGAGCTGTTCTTTAGTTTGTTTATCTGATGCTGAACTGTTTGTCCATCTCTACAGGATCAGGCTGCCAAAGACAAAGCCCTCCAGAGCATGGCCACCATGTCCTCCTCTCAGATCATCTCACCCACAGCCTTCCAGAACAAGATGGCTCTCCAGGGTCTCTCAAGACCAGCTTATCCTACTGCTGGTGGAGTAAGTCTTAAATCACAGAGAAGTTGGATTTATTTATTAATTTATGGATATTAAATAAATTCATTTTAGTTATCTGAAGTTTTCTGAATGAATGTTTTCATCCAGATGACGCTTCCTATCTTGAGAGATTTTCTGATTTTTTTTAATGCAGACATGCTTTTGTAGGAATTTGTGTGAACTATGTTTTAGATTTACTTTTTAGCAAAGGTGCGCATCCCTTGGATATTTCTACATTTTGTCACAATACATCCTGGAGTGTATTTTATTGTGGCTTATTGGCAAACCAACTTAACCCTTCCGGCGGTGATCCAGCCAAATTTGCAGTACCTTAATTCCGCCACACGTAGCGCTATCTGAAAACTTCCAGTGGTTTCTGAAAGGAGAGACGCTGCACTTTCCATACCGTAATATCGGGTTATTACAGTAATTTCACTCCCGTTGTAGCAGGGAGTAAAATCTGACAAAACACTCTTTAAAATCGACTGTAAATTGCGAAAATAACTCACCAGATGTTGAAAGTTCCAGCTGTTATGAATAAATGGGCAAATATATATCAACTAACAGGACATTTAAAGAACTGCGTACAATTAAAATAAGCAAAAATATCCAGGCGGAAATTTGAAACTTAGTCATAAAGGAGTAAAGAAGCTAATAACTGTGAAGTGGGAGTTCATGGTTGAACATCTGTTAAAATCTTAAAAGTGTGTATTCAGAGGCTTTTATTCTGAAAACCACTCATTAAAATCCAACACAACTAATTGCCTTCTGAAGTTGCTCAATTAGTAAAAAGTCCACCTGTGTATAATTTAAAGCCTATAACACAACGTTCCCTTTGTAAAGCATGGTGTTGGCATCATCATGCAGTGGAGATACATTTATTCACACACAAATTGACTTGACAGCATTATAAGTCAAGTCAAGCTTATTTGCACAACACATTTCAGCAACAATGCCAGTTGCTTTACACCATAAAAACCAATTGTGAAATTACATCACATTCAAAAGGAGATTAACCACAGTGACTTCAGAATAATCACTTTTGAAGTTTCAATCATTTTTTTCTCTTTTATTTATTTTTTTCCTTAGTTCTGGCACGGGACAATTCCAGCTCAGACAGGAGGCCATGAGGAGTAAGTATCCGTTTTTTTTGCCATCCATCAGTGATTTGTCATTAACTCAATAGTCACCAGATAGATTTCAGTCAGGAAAAATAATTTCTGAGCAAATCAAAATGCATCAGTGCTGTTAGAAACAGAAGCCCTCAGCAGCCTGGTGCTCAGTGCACCAGGCTGCTCCTCACGGTCACTCAGTCCAATTAGTGAGTACATGAGACGGGGTCGTGGGGCTGAGAAGCAGCATAACATGCCTCTCCTCCTCTTGTCTGTCTCTCCCTCCCAGCATTAAGCCCTTCTCCCAGCAGAGTTATGCCATGCAGGCGTCAGGCCCGACCCCAATAACAGGTGGGTGCGCCTTCTCTCCTCTGCTGCGTTGAAAGACACCCGTCATGTCACCGAGAAACAGGACGACTCGGCTCCGTTTGTGCAAAGCTCCATAAAATGCCTCTGTTTTTTATCTCTTCATGAGTTCTGGCTGTGTCCCAGTCAAAGCAGCACATTTGCACACTCACTGTTTTGCAGGTTATGAGAGCACAGCTGGACTGTCCATGTCCCCCGGCGCCCCCCCTTGGCAAGGCAGAAGTATTGCCAGCTCCAGGCTGCGGATGCTGGAGTTTTCCGCCTTCCTGGAGCAACCTCAGGACTCGGAGACTGTGAGTTCAGCTGCCTTCATCAGTCTGCGGCTTTGTGGAGAGTGTCTCAGGTGTTCTAAGGCAAAAAGTGACTAACATAAATAAAAAAACTGAGCTGAGTAAGATTTTATTAATATATTCATGTGATTTTATAGCTCAGATCTGAATTAAAATTGCACAGTTTTAATTAAGCAGGGTAGTTTTTAATATATGATGGTTTGCAAAAGCAAAGTTTGTTTTGCCAGTGTGTCGTCTGTTTTTATTTATGCCATTCTACAATTCTCGCTCTAGAGTTTTTTTCTATTTAAAGTAGATTCTGAAATCTACATTGTCTCATTTTTTATTAAAAGTAGACTCATAGCGTGCTCCACTCTTAATGTGACCCCTGGTAAAATAGTGTAGAGAGCCTAAAAAGGACAAGCTCCATCCTTGTGAAGTGTTAAAAACATTAGAAGGGTTATGAATGAGTCCAGCATATGCATAGATAATAAATAAAAAAATAGATATGAGTTGTTCTTTTTCTGTGAAATTATGGTATCGCAATACGTGATGGAGAAAAGGAGAACAGACATTACTTCCTTTATCAAAGACACAAAGCGTTAGAGTGCCAAAGAACTGGTAATTTAGAACATGGTTGTTGTTGAGCGAACTGGGATTATTGGCCTCTAACATGTTTCTTTTCTCTCCAGTTCAACAAGCACTTGTTTGTGCACATCGGACAGTCCAACCCCAGCTACAGCGATGCCTACCTGGAGTCCGTGGACATCCGGCAGATCTACGACAAGTTCCCCGAGAAGAAAGGGGGCCTGAAAGAGCTGTTTGACAAAGGGCCACACAACGCTTTCTTTCTCGTCAAATTCTGGGTAAAGCCCTATCTGACGTCTGTTTCATCTGCTTTATCGGCATCCGGACCAAATCCGTCTAGTTTTTAAATGCTGCGTCCTCAGTCGTGTTCCCTGTCATGTAGAAGTCGAAAATTTCCTACATCATCGTCTAATCCTTCCCAAGTCATGGGGGTAAAGTGAGCATACTCTTGTTAATGTTTTGTAGCACCTGTTGGCTGTTAATGGCCTTGCGGTGTTAACTGTGTTGAGACAGCTTAAGCATTGGAGTTAAAGACCTTAAGTTCGATTTAGGGCCAGAAAGTATGGAAAGTCACCACTCCTGTGACCTTATCGGTGGGTTATCTGCCATCAGAGCGAGAATTGCTGTGCAGAGAGCTTCTTCCATTACTGCATTTGTATACGTCTGTGATGTGTGTGTGTGTGTGTGTGTGTGTGTGTGTGTGTGTGTGTGTGTGTGTGTGTGTGTGTGTGTGTGTGTGTGTGTGTGCGTGCGCGCGCGCGTGCGTGCATGTGTGTGTGACAGCAGCCTTGGCGAGAGTGGCAGGCCTGATCTTTCAGCAGGAGAAATGTGATCCCAGACACCTGTCTCTTCACTATTAGCCTGAATCCAATGCTCATGACCCCCCACACTCCTACCCCCAAGATCCTTATTTATAGATACTCCCCTTACACACACACGCACATGCAACCATGCACAGATGTCCATGCAACGCTCTTAAATCACGCTTAGAGACGGTGACACTTTGAAAGTGTTAAGAGAGTAAAGAATGATGACAATATGAGGGATACAGAGAGACGGCAGACAATCCAGCAAGACAAGGTGAACATCGTCCACTTCTGATGTCCACTATATGTGTTTACATCCATAGGGCATTTCATTCACTGTTTGTGCTGAAAATAAGGAACAAATTATGGAAAATATGTCCTCATCTTAATCATTTTTCTGTGCTGATCTGTGCATATGTCTCAAATCCTTTTCCAACTCAGTCCCAGAAGACGATTCATGATCTGTCTTCTGTTCATATCCACCAGATTTTTATTTAAAATCTCCTTGAGCCTCAAATGGTTTAAAATGCCCTGGACTGCAGCAAGGTCTCCAGACTTTGTAAAAGAAATATAATCCCACAGCATCACACGTCCTCCACTGTCCTTAACATGGGGTTTGAGGTGCATTTTTACACATTAAATAGTTATTTATAACTTATTTCACAGTCTGCAAATTAAAGAGATTGCTTTAGCTTGGCAGCACAGTTGGAGAAATACTCTTAATTTGTCTCATTTTGTGAACATAAAATCAGGCTCGGAATTTTAAATAATCAGGTTCTAAGTGTAAAACTATGACACACTGTTGAGATACGTGTTTTTTCTGAAAATACGTACAACCTGCATTGTTTAGTCCACAGAATTCATGGGTGCTCCTGAAGTGTAAAATATTTTTAAGGACAAAAGAAGAGTGGTGTGTGTGTGCAGCGTCACAGATTAATGAGACTCATGAGTGTCTTAGGTGAGTCAACATGCTTATCGTTCCCCGTTTCTAAAAAACATTTACTCAGATGCATGAGTTTTAAGATAGTCAGAAATATGTGGAAACATACGTGGGAGAAACCCAGAGATGCACTGATCAAAATTTGGGACCAATTTTCAATCCCTGCTTTTATTACATAAACGCTGGTCTCTGAGCATTTTCTTCAGAAAAGGTTGAACCTTTCTGTTATCTGCTTTTAGTTTTATTTTAAATAGCTTTCCTGGGCTTCCATTTTGAAACACCTGACTGATCCTGACTTTCTTCCTCTTTCAGAAATCGTTTCCAAACTAGACTGTTGTTGTTTTCAGTACAACCAGGTGCAGCAGTTTGTGTTATTATTACTAATCACATTATAAATCAGATTTTAACATTTTCTGAATCACCAGTCACTGGTCAACTCCAGTCAAGTGGAAAATTGGCTAATTTTGATCGCTAGCATAGATCGTAGCATCTGTATAGAAAAACTAATTCTCTGTGGTTTTATCTAAATAGTTGGAGGTCCTGACAGATTAGAGGTAGAGACAACAATGTAGTTTCTCTATAAATAATAAGTTGAGGCTTGTATGTTTTCAATTTGAGGTCCATTACTAGCTGAAAAAAACACACATGGGCCTGGTACTCGGTCGCAGACATTCAGGGCGCAGGACACCAAAAAGGTCGAGTTCAAAGTGCCGCCCCGCTTCTCAGTCCAGCAGATAGGAGTGTATTTGTGGCATTACCCTTCTTGCATGCTTGACGTCCACATTATTTATTGTAAAGAGATAAAAGACATTGGTGAGAGGCACTACGTTTGGATCGGCCCTCTCCATTCCTTGGACAGAGCAGCTGGTCTCATGGCATTTGATTTGGGGGTTACAGGAGGAAGGGGATGACTAACCGTGCCATATATCATAACGAAAAGCAGAGGAAGACAGCAATAAAGAAGAGGTACAAATAGGGATGCAGACAGTGCAAACAAGAGTTGGGGGATCGCAGTAGAAATTCTGGGTGGCGCGTAACCAACGAGACATCTGTCCGTGAAATATTACTCTCTCGGTTGGTGTCAGAGCCTGGCGGAGTCGACGGTTGCGACATCTGCAGCTCGGCACGCGAGATGAAAACAGGCGCGTAACACTTTGTGCCCTCGGTTTGCTCGGCTCGCCGTTTCCCAAGGTGATCGTCCGGTCCTCAAGGCATCCGTGACAAAAACCACTCAAACACAACTAAGCAGCTGTGGGGTGAGGGGGGGGAGAAAAGTAAGATTTCTTACTGAAATCCTTGACACACCCCAAAAATGTAATTAAAAAAAAAAACATTATAAAAGATGTGAAAACCTTTTTCATTGTGCCGCTGCCAGGAGGCAGGTCATGACTGTGGGGGTTGTGAGGGTGGGGGTGTGCCGAGGCGCAGGTTGGCATGGGGACAGTGACAGGCGACTGACCCACCTCCAAAGCTATGGTATTCTAGATTGAATTTCCTGCAGACCCTCCTGTCGGCCACCGGCTGCCCGGCTCCTCTCCCCTTCAGCGCCCGTGGCCCTGTCCTAACGGATTGTCTCACGCCTTTGAAGTGCAGGGGGAATCTGATTTGAACCGGCTCGGCTAAATTGTTACACAGCCAGCCAGCCCACCGTGATCTAATCAGCCAATTGCACGCTGATGATTGTAATTGGATGAATTCCCTCGCTGGCTGTTAGGGAAGCAGAGGACGACGGTTTGGGGAGGGCCACTGGGCCCCAGGGATGAAGACAAATAGAGAAATTACATGAGCTAGGGATGAAGACAAACGGGGTGATGAAGAGATGAGGGGAGGCTGAGCGGTGTCTCAATGGCCCATTAGAGGACAAGAGCCCGTCAGGGGGAAAAGGTAAAGCAGGCCAGCTGTCTGACAGAGGAGATGGCACCTCAGTCTGATCTGTAATCTGATTATACCTGCCTCATTTCAAAGCTGCACCACTGGGCCAATCTGCTTCGACCCGAGCAGCAGGGAACATGACCGTCGTCTTCCTTTGAGCTCAACTCAAGGGAACATTTTGTCCAAGAAGATCATGAATTGTAAACACGAAAGGAGGAATACAGTATAAATATTTACTAAAAGAAAACTCGGCAAGTACCGTTACCTTTTACATCCGATGCCACAGTCTGGGTCTTTTTCTAAGCAAGAAATTGGTCTAGTCAAAGCACACATTGTTATTTAGATTATCTATGTAGCTACACATCTTTTCTAACAGTCCTAACATGGGGGAAAAACAGCTAAGTTTACCATAAAATAGGGATGGACCAAAAAATTTGAGCTTATATTGATATTTACTACTGATAATTGCTGCGGCTAATAATCAATGTTTACAGATATTATATATATTAAATATATTTCCCTTCCATTTCGACACCTTGAAAGAAACAACCCCAACGCTGACTTCACTACTGTGTCTCTGCTTTCTCAGTAAAAATCCCGATCAAGACTTTGACTTTATTTGAATCATTTTCCTTTCTCTTCACGACTATCTGCAACTTTGTTTTGGCTGATCACATAAAATCCCCTAAAAATATATTTAAATGTCCTATTTTATTTTGGCAAAATGTAGACAAACTACAATTAACTACATAACACTTTTTTAGCTTGTTGTGGCCATATTTTGCTTTATAAGCTCAGCCAGCTCATCAGGCACGCATGCAGCTTTTCTGTTTCCTTACTTATGCACATCAGTAAGGGAAAACTTTAAAATTTGCAAAAACAATCAGTGCAACAAAGATTCTAAGATAAACAAAAATAAAGCTACGACTTGTTGCCACCACTGCAGCATTCACTGTAAATTGAAATATAATATTAGATGGACAAATTTGAGCTGTTGGCAGGGTAGATGCACTACGTAGTAGGCTGTGAATTCATTTAGTGAAGTGTGTTTTTGTGCATCTTTCCTCAAGGCGGACCTCAGCGTAAACCTGCAGGACGACAGCAGCTTCTTCTACGGCGTGTCCAGCCAGTACGAAAGCTCTGAGAACATGATCATCACCTCGTCCACCAAGGTCTGCTCTTTTGGCAAGCAGGTGGTGGAGAAAGTGGAGGTAAGACAGTGGAAACGTAACAAGAATCTGCCTTTCGTCTGCAACATCAGCGGGACTGTCCTCTCCCAGAGTGAATAACCGCTGCTGGGTCAGATGGATTCCAGTCAGGTTGCCTCTGATCTGCGGTCTGGAAACTGACTCATAAAACCTCCCCCAATCTGACTAAGTTTTATATTTCCAGTTAGCCAAACAGAGTCGCTGCTCCGCCCCTATGCATTGCACACACACACACACACACACACACACACACACACACACACACACATATTCCATATTTTCTGGTTGAGACATCTGCCTCAGCAGGCCACACGTGGTTATATTTAATGGTTTCATTATTTGATTACAGTTGTCACGAGAAATGTGTTTAATGTCAAATCCGGCATGCCATATGCTGCATTAGATATATTGCATTACTCACATTACAGCTCATCCCATAGATCCACTGTATCCATTTAAGTGGAGCATATATCCTTGTGGGTTTTTTTTTTGTTGTTTTTTCTTTCGTAGGTGGGGATATTTTTAACCCTTTCCTGGGTTTTTAGTTCACATTTCCTTGTTTATCTTCACAGACGGAGTTCGCTCGCTTTGAGAACGGACGATACGTGTTTCGGATCCACCGATCCCCGCTGTGTGAATACATGATCAATTTCATCCACAAGCTCAAACATCTGCCTGAGAAATACATGATGAACAGCGTGCTGGAAAACTTCACTATCCTACAGGTACTTCAGGAATGTGTGGTTGATTCTGATATGTGGGAAAGCAAAATGCATTTAAATGCGTTTTGGCCTTTCATCCACACAAAAAGGATTCTTTGTGAAAACTCACACCAAAGTGGAGATACTAGAAAACTCTGGATGTGTCCCATGTGTACAAAAGAATTTTTTTTAACTACGTGGTGGAAATATTTGTTTTTAACAACATGCATGTCTCCAGGCACGTTGCCAACATACGATTGCGTATTTTAAAAAGATTACTGCTTATCATTTTCTCCAACTTTATTGCTTTGCTCTTCGTGTTTTTTTTCCCTTCTTTTTTGACAGGACTCACAGCAAAGAGTGTCGTCATCGTTTCTGAACCCCAAATGCATATGAAAGGATTCACACCCAAATGCAAACTTATATATATTTCAATTGGATTTTATTTGAAAAAGTGTGCCATGCATTTGCGTTTCCCCCGTTTATTTGCTGATCATTTCATGCAGTCAGCTTGACTCTCCTGAATGAGCCGCTGTGCTCCTCAGACAACAGGCACCGAGGGGAAAGTGCGCCGAGTGGAGTGTATCACCACGACAAGAGTTATTATCAGCAGCAACGTTCAAAGAATTTTGTGTTCCTTCTGTTGACGGCCACATTCCTGACAAACGAGCCTGCAGACAATAGCCACATTGAGCCCACGCCGACGACCACAGGGCAGCATTGAGACATTATGTGTCTCAATGGGCTGATTTAGTTCAGTTTAACCAACAGCTCATAATCCCATAAAGACAGCAGATACATGCAGCACAATGCATAGTGCCTCTTGTGACTAGTGCTGCATTCACAAGTCAACAGAAAACAATGAGTGGCTGAAGCTGTGCACTTGTGTTGTGCCTGTGGCGTTGCCATGGCGTTGTCATGGTGCTATAGGTAAATATTAGCATCATATATATATAAACACAAGATTTCAGTGCCATATTAAAAAAGTTTGGAAATTGTAAAACTTAATTTTAATAATTTTTTACCAGAATTCTGTGATCAACTTCTGCTCCATTTCTATACGGTTAGTCTGACTTTTCAGGAAGAACTACTAGATAAGACAAGGACATTTTTAAAATTTTTTTGCAGAGCTCTGGTTTTAACCTGTTTACCACTTCATATTAGTCATATTAGTGCAATTAGCATTGCTGAAACAGTCCATATGTTTTGGAGAATGTATATTCTCCCTTAACTGGGATTTCCAAAAAGGCTGACAATATTTCTTAAACTTGTATGTTTGATAATAGTGCTAAAAGATTTGAAGAATAAAACAGCTTTTCTTTACTCCATTTAGCCTTCCTGTTATCTCTTGAGAGTCTTGCTCTCTCACAGCCTTAATGAACAACAGCTCAATATGTACAGCATTTTTAAAAAAAAACATACTTTTGTCTAGTTTCATCTTTTCCCCAACAAGTGTTGCTAAACACATGACCTGATGGTGCTTAGTATGGTGGATTCGATGACTGGAAAAAAAAGTGGATTGTTGAGCCAGAAGACTCAATAAAAGATAGAAATCTAACTTGATTTTTAAAAATGAATATATTGTTTTTAGCATTGATTAATAGATCAATTGTTTTCTTTTATTTGATTTGCTAGATTACAAATTGCAACACCAAGGCACATATGTAATATACATCAATGTTACAAACCTTTACTTGGTAAATTGTGTGATCTTTGAGTAACTGATAAGAAACTCATTGAACCCAAAACAAATTCATTCAAAAAAGAAAACCAGGTCGATTTCACTGCTTTTTATCCTGGAGATGCTCTTATATCAGGATTGCAAAGTCAACCTGTGGTGCCTGAAAGGGTCTGGTGAACTAAGCATTGAAACTCTCATATTATTTTACTAACAACACAAGTATATAATTGATCACAAACTGCATATTAAAGAATTTGCGGTTAGTAAAGGATAATACAGTCCCGACCTTTCAAGTACAAATTTTCAGGCCAACATCACCGCCATCTTATTTAATAATCTAATATTCAGAATTTCCTAAAAACTGCTGGAAAAGTTTGGAATTTTTATGAAATTTCTGTGGAATCTGTTTTAATCCTTCTTTGTAAACTTTGTAAAAGTACATGATTTGTACTGTATGTTTGCTACCCCTCACATTGCTACCCCTCTGAATAACAGAGGAAGAATAAATTCCCACTTAATAATGCATAACTTTTAACATCTAAAGATAATTCATAAGGAGAAATAAAGGAATGTCAGTGTAATGTCATGGATGGATGGGGATGCAGGATTTCCCAACTATGTGAGATAAATCCATAAATATCTGGACCTGTGTGTGTGTGTGTGTGTGTTTTTTTTTCCAGGTGGTGACAAACAAGGACACTCTGGAGACCCTGCTGTGCATAGCGTACGTCTTTGAAGTGTCCACCAGCGAGCACGGCGCGCAGCATCATATTTACAGGCTAGTCAAAGACTGACAAGAGTCACACTGTTGGAACTTACCAACTTTTAGATCCTTTTGTAGCGAGAGTTAAGGAACAACACACCAATAAAAAATAACAACAAAAGCCGCAGAGCTTGAAGCTGGAATCTTACAAGTTTTTTGGGAACTCGGAGAAACACTGGCTGCGTCAGCGTGCGCGCAGGAACACTACTACTGCTGAAGAAGACGATGAACTGCGGAAGCTGAAAGGCTGTGAAAAAGTGAGGAGGAGGACCATCCTACACTGTGGTCTCGATACCAAAGGAGCCAAACGCGGCCGACACAAGCTGCATGAGAGAGTTGACGTTGGCGGTATTCTTCATCGTGTTTAACTAGAGCTTGTTTTAAATGTTGATTCTTTTATCGACGTGCATGTGGAGGGGGTGTGGAGTTGGACTGCCTCAGGGTGCCATCTAGTGACTTGAATTAATATTGCAAAAGAAGAAAAAGATGATTCAAGATCCCTCTTTTTGGACATCCACGGATCATAACTGATGGTGCCAATATTTTACAGCATTTCAGCAATCATGTACAGAATCACATTCATCTCTTAAAGTTAGGGAGAGCTGAAAGGTGTTGTATTCACTTTGTTTGGCGTCGATTGTCGAATGCGTCTCGTATCGTCTTCGTGTCCTTGATTGACAACAGTCCGACTCCAACTGAAGGCACATTTTAACACTGCTAACCTGAACTAAATGGGATCTGTAAGCTGAAGTTGTCTGCATATGTAAGTTGGCCTGTGTCAGATTGAAAAACACGTGTTTCACACACAACTCCTTCTGTTGCTGGGTTTTTGTAAAGTGTGGTATGAATCTAATGACATATATAATTAAAGGCAGGATTTCTCCTGATGAAACTACAATTTAATGAGTGCATTTGGGAAAAACTTCATGCACAGTGCTTTGCAAAAGTATCCATACCCTTTGAATTTTTGTTGTCATGTTACAACCACAAACTACGAAAATGTATTTCGCTGAGATTTTCTTAGGAAGACTAATACTAAGTAGGGCATAATTGCGAAGTGGAAGAAATAAGATATATTCCGACCTACCAAATCCTCTCCATCCACCTAAGCCGATGGGATTGCAAAGAGCAACAGTCAGGAAGACAACAGTAATTCTTGGGTAACTCTGGAGATCCACTGCTCAGGTGGAGGAATATGTTACAATTGGCTTGTCCTTCAAAACTCTGGCCTTCATCAAAGAGTGGTAATAAGAAAGGCATTAGCTGTACTGCCTACGAAGGTAGAAGGTGCTCTAGTCTGATAAGACTGGAATGTTTTAACTACATGCAAAATACTTTTGCTGAACATATTGTCTTGTGCAGTTCTCAGATCAGAAATTAAATTCTCAACTTATTCAATAATCAAATCAATGTGTCTCTTGTCCACATCAAAGAAGCAGATTCTCATGTCTTTGAACAAGTTGCAAATGCTTTAGAACATCAATGCAAGTGATTATGTACAGTTCTCTGCTGCTTCACACATTTTCAATGGCTAATGTCCTGTTGATCTTAATGTATTATGGGGGCCTATGTTCAATACTCTCAAGCTCCACAACGTATGTTAATTGTGAACAACTTCTAATAATACGTGAAGGGTTTTTCTAACTCAGTCCTTAATTGGGAAGTTGCTCCCAGGTGAATCCTGAGTTTCTCAGAGTAAATGTCTGAAGCATCAGATCAACCAACAATCCAGCAGTTTTCTGACATAGCTCAAAAGTACATAACTTGATTTGGCAAATATAAATTTTATATAGCCAAACCACAACACAATGCTACATTTTTGCCAATGGAAGGACAAGGATTTGGATGGGGTCAGCAGTCACAGAGAAGAGGAAGAGGAGTGAGGCTGATGACATATTCTAGTTTTCATCGCTCCTACATCATCAGATAATGGCTTGCAATCCATAAGACACTACTTCAGAAGACACTGACTAAGTTCCTCTGACACTTCTCTTCATTTTTAACTCCATTCAGGAATTTTTCTCAGCATGGAGATGGAAAGAATATGATTGCTTTCCACATACACAGATGGCCCTTCTGGCTGCTATGGATGCAGTGTGTGATGGCAGAGGCTGGATAAAGTACTAACAGATTCTTTAGTCACTACACTGCAAGAGAAGATATTTTTCATGACGGGAATGAGAATTTGTGGCCCAAAACCCAATAATGTCATGATGGATATAGGAAGATGTCACTACAATTCCTACAAAACCGCACAATTGTCCTTAAGGAGATTGTCCTATGTTCTCATTTCTACTTTTTTTTCTTAAGCTCTGCAGTCTTTTCCTTTGCAATGACATTCAGTCAGCAAATTACAGTACAAACAAAAAATGTTAATCTTGACATTACATAATCTCCAACAAATACAACTTACAATAATTGTCACATGTTCATTGACAAAGATATTAACTATTCAGAGATGAACAACCCAAAAATATGCTTAATTTACCAAAAGAAGAGCCATTTAATCAATAAGTCTACTTCACAATATCCAGAAAAGGGGAAGCCACAAATAACCTTCTGAAGTAGGAAATTGTCTCCATCTGGTGGCGTAAGTATGTCATTACATTTAATCGACGAAATTCAGTAATTCAAAAAATCTTTTTTTTGCACATATTTTCTACCCAGAACTCATCAAGTGGCATAGTTTTAGTTTCACTATTACAGCTGTTGTGTTGTAATCGAAAGTCGTCGCATCAGCCTCTATATTGATCAGTTCTTAATTCAGTTCATTGTGTTTCGTTGTTGTGCTGAAAAGGCAGGTCACAATAAATTTTGCTGGACAATAAATTGTTCCCCATAATTATCGCGAAAACCGATAATATCGTTGCTTTTGGTCTATTTTCAAGTTTATATATTGTTATTGGCATAACAATGCAGGTTCGTCCTCCCAAACATAAAACGACACCTTTAATTTTGTAAGAACCAATTAGCAGTGAAACAGGAAGATATTTAAAATGTTCAAAATAAAACAACAACAACCAACAAGGGGGGAAAAAATCATGAACGCAGCTCTGTTGGGACTGGGCTGACTCTCCTCCTTCTCCTCACTCACCTGGAGACCAGCCCCCACCTGTAAAAGCAGACGGCTGCAAGCGCCACGCCTCTCTGGATATGTGGCGCCCTTTGTCCAGACCTGGGGTTGAAACATGGTTTGACTGGCACTATGCGCGATGAACGCCACACGGGGTCTGCTGACGGTTTTGAGTCTGGTGTGCCACACCGAGTCGATGTGCTCACCGACCTCCTACTACAAGAGCTGCTGGATCCGTCGATTCCCGGGGATCTTCATCGACATCGCCGAGTCTCAGAGGAGAGGCGCGCAGCTGCTGAGGTCCTACCCGGAGGAGACGGCGCTGAAATGCAGCCGCAGCTGCTGCCTCACCAGAAACTGTGAGCTGCGTTTCTGTGGTTGTTCCCTTTTTTTCGGTTTGCTGGTAACGTCACTTATGTTCGTCTGTTTCTTCTCTTCTCGCAGTTTCCTGCAATCTGGCCATATTTCACTTTGACGCCACACAGGAGAACGTGAACTGCGTCCACCTGCACTGTCCAACTCTGGAGAGCTGCATTCTGAGTCACAGGGAGAACGTGGTCCTCTACAACATCACAAAGGGTAAGGAGAGACACTGGGAGGAAGTGTTTTTATTAGGGTTAGCCCAAACCCAAACTTTTTAAAATTTAATGTAAAAAAAATAAAAAATAAAACATTGGAGCTCTAGTCTCAGTAAATCAAGATCTTTTAGCATTTGTATTCATCTCCCCTTGAGTCCACAACACACCTAGAGACTAAAAAGAAAAAGCTACATAAATTAGAATACAAAATAGTAATAATACAAAATCCAATTTATTTCAGAAACTTAATCAGCAAGTAAAACACATTATATCTTTTTTAGACAAACACAGATGTTTAACACATTTATTTCTCTTAATCATGGTGATTTTCTGCTAACGGCTTATTTAAAAATGACATTTAAACTCAGAATGTCAAAAACTATTTGTAATGAAAATTATTTTAATACTTAAAGGTTATTTGCATAAGGTATATATTTTATCTGACAAATGAGATTCATTTGGATTTATATTCTAATTCACTGAGAATGACTGTAATTCATCTTAAACATTTTTCACATTTGCTCACACTCCAAATCAACAACTTCAATGTATTTGATCTAAATTATGTAATAAACCAACACAAAGCAGCCCATCATTGCTTGCTTAGTGTGACGTCAGTATCAGTTTAGGAGAACGGACACATGTGGGAAGGTTTTGTTACTGTGCAGTTTTCTTTCCAATTTCAGGTCCATTACAATCCCATTACAATAAATTGAACTTTGAGGTTGTAAGAGAACGTCACCCTTTCCAATGCCCTTAACAAGATTACTTATGGCATGTTTTAGCAGATATTTGCATTCAGTTTTAGGTCATTACTAAAACGTAATGAACAGAGTCTCTGGGTCATAGGATGAAAGATATAAAATACATCTCTTCCTGTTCCAGGTGTGGATCCTGATCTGTTAGTGTTTGGGAAACACTTTACCTCCAACGTCCGCGTGCTACCCCACCACTACAGCAGAGTGAACGCCTCAGATCCGCTGCCCTCAGATAAGCGAAACTTCATCCATCCGCCTCCTCATCCCGTGCGGCCTCCCACCGCCGCTCCCTCTGTGAAGCCATCCATTCCACCGACTGAAGCCGACACCACCACCCGTCAACTCGCGACCGATTCCACAACTAAATCAGCCTTCACCGAACAAACCTCCCCACCCTCTGACAATCATGTCCAAACAACAATCCTGACGACCGCTGCAACATCTGCTGAGCCGAGCATCGCCACATCAAACCCCATTACAACTCCAACCTCCGTTGACCTGGAGACGCCTGCGGGGTTATCTACAACAACTGCAACACCCTTCACATCCATCCCAGCCACCACCGTTCATAAGGTGACCAGCGGCGCTTCAGCGACCACAACTCTCACGAGTGAGACAGAGCGCAGCAACAGCAGCATAGACGTCACCGCCGGGGGGAACTACACCGCAGGCGGCGGCGATGAAGGTCAGGAAGTCGTTGAGGACGACACCGTGGAAGAGCCGGGGTCTGGCTGGCATGTGGCTGCGCACACTCTACTGGTTGCTGTGGCCATTTGCGTCACACTGCTGCTGAGCTGCTGCTGCTCTGTGCTGCTGGCGGTGAGCTGGAGGGGCCAGAGGAAGAGGGTGGGCCGCTATCGCACATTGTGGAGAGGGAAGCGAGCTTCCATGCGTCTGATTAAGTATGTGCTGGTGAAAGAGAACTCCTGAAACACAGAACTGGTACAAGAAATGAGGTGATGCTTAACCGCAGTAGGCATGGGCCTTCTGCTAGTATCAAAGTATACCTGACCTCTTAGAAGTTACCAAACCGCTACAATTGAACAACATGTGAACGTTTTCTTTGGCTGCACGGAGTAACATATTACCACACTGCATCGATATGTTGTGAACTGCTGGTCAGCTAGCTAAAAGCGGCATATTTGATCCTTTGCTTACAAGAAAGACAAATATTCTTGTTTGGGAAGTTTTTCAAACTCAAAGGGGCAGAACCTCTTATTAACCAGTTGAAATTGGCTTGTTGCACCTGCGTAGCTTCAGTTAGAGCAGCAATAATATTCAGCATTCTAAAACTTCAAAGTCAAAACCTTCAAGATCTAAATATTAAGAACCAGAGGGACACACTTGTTCAATTACTTAGGACAAATTGCATCTCAGCTAATGACTTAGAAGCATTTAGGCATTCAGACTTCTCAAAGATGACTTGCTGAAATTCAATGGATCAGAATAAGTGATTTAGGTGATTTTGACTGTGGGATGGTTGTTGGTGCATAACAGACTGGTCTGAGTATTTCACAGGCAACTATTCACACAGGTTCACCGAAATGAAACAATATCACAATGGAAAAATGGACATCATTTGAACAGGGTAGCTACAGGTTTCAGTACATCACACTGAAAACTTTTTAAAGATATTTTTAATGCTAGCTTGAATAAATTTCAAGATAGAAAAAAACTATTAATATTGGGGAAGACCTGTATATTCTGCTGGCTCTTATGGACTTGCAACAGAAGTGAGCCAGTGACTAAAACGAACATCATCTACGCCATGACTGACACTTGATAGACGCTGAGAAAGGCTAGCTAGGCTATAGCAGCTAGCTCCTCCGTTGGGTCACAAAACGCTTTGAAGATGTGTGCCCGCGGCATTTGCCTGACAGAATATTTACGCAAGAAAAATAATTTAAAAATAATGCAAGCTTGACAATGAGTGGCATGTCAGGTCTCAGTCCAACAAAAACAGAATTAAATTATCTGCAGCAACTGAAAGACACTATGAACTACTATACCGGAAGGATTTCTTAGATGTCAGGCAGTTCTGAAGGGAAAATAAGGTCCAACTTGGTACTACAAAGTTGCAGGTGAGCCACTGTAAATAATGTTAGTCCATTAGTTAGAGGCAGTAGAAATGACTGTTGTCTTTAGAAGTTTTTTTTTTTTTTTTTACCAAAGGCAACAATACCGTGAGAATTGCATGCCTCCACATAAATTTGTACTTTGTTATGTCAGCTCTAGTTTCCAAGGAGATGTTAGATGTAAAATGCATCAGCTTTTTATTTATTTATTTTGTTGTAGACATGCAGGAACAAAATGTGAAGATTCCTAAATAGAAAAGAAGCTGGACTGAGCTGCCATCTTTATGGTTTCATAGGTGGCAGCTTGTGAAATGTTGAAACTTTGCTGTACATCAACTGACCAGATGGAGACCATGTTTTCTTAATTTATTGTCTGACCTTAAAAAAACAGATTACAGACAGAATGTCTTCCAAGAGGGATGAACTGTCTCAGGAAGCATCTTTCCTAATGAGTACGATCAAATTTAAAGCTGATTATTATGAAATCTTAACTGCTTTGAAGAGAAAACTCAAGTTTCTTATGTTCTGCTTTTATTTTTGTATTAAAAACACCACATACTGAATATTACAGCAAATTTATTTGAGAAAATAAAAACTGCTGACACCATCAGACATTCAAGATTATTCTGGCAACAGAATATCGCTGTTCAAATCATTCTGCTCAACATTCTTTTATTCCAGGTCCTCCTCGCTCTACGGTCATCCTGTAAATGTTTATCATCAGCTTTAACTATTTCACACCTTGAGAACCTTCCTGACCGCCTCCTTGTACCGCAGCATGTTGCTCTCACTTGGCTCTTCATTCTTCAGCGTCTCCACTGAGTCCTTATATTCCAGCACCTCCTCTCTTCCCAGCAGCTGCTCTCTCACTTCAGCCTCCTCTCCTTCTCCGGCCGCGTTGATGCGCAGCAGCGTGTCCAGGATGTTCTTCTGGGACCTGCTGTCCTCCCAGCTGTACTCCTCCATGTCTGCGCGGGTTTTCTCTGCCTCCCACGGCTCGATTTTCTGAAAAAGGAAAAAAGGAAATATGTGGAACTACGGCTTCACACCACCAGGACAATATGAAATCACAGTGCAGTATTTATAAGCATCAACCACTTGGATTTGGAGTCTTGGATTTGGCTTGGACTTTGACTAGGGCATTTTCTGCACTAGTGTCTTTTGGCCATCAACAGGTTTTTTCCTGGTATCATCCTACATTTAGCTACATTTATTTTCCCTTGCTGAACAAAAGCATCCCCACAGAATGATGCTGCCACCACCAGCAGTGCTTTTTTAATCTCCATGTCTGAAAACAATTCTTTTAGACTTTATCAAGATGGCTGTATTTATTCTGAGAATTGTGCTGAATCTGGTTTTGGTTTTTAAGAGCAAAGTATTTTAAGACAAATGTACACCACACTTTAGATGTTTTTTTGTGTTAAATGTTTTAAAACCACCTCAATTACATTTGCACCCCATTTTGTGTTGAGGTAACTCACAAAACTGCCATAAAATATACAGAAATTTCCAGTAGCAACGTGACAAAAATGAAGAATTTCAAGGAAAATTAATAGTATGAATAGATTTGGAGTAATATAGGCACTGCATTTTTCCTGCTAAGTGAAAACAGATCAAAGATTAAACAAACAACTTTAAAGCTGCTTTTTCCACTTCCCTTTTTGGCAACAAAGGCTAAATATTTTATGTCTCATCTTCTAACAAAGTTATTTTCTCCTGGCCTGTCCAGCCGTCATCGGGTTCCCCGGAGAACAATAAGAACCATTATCTTAAAGCGGAGCGGCGACTGGGCCATCAGTGGCGCTTCTATCCAGGTGTTTGGGGTTAATGACCATCATTTACTGGGATACGCATCTGATTCCTCATAAAACCCTGTCTGGATCAGGTCCAGGAGCAGAGTGTGACGTGCCACATACCTCATAGATCAGTAACCGCAGCACAAACAGGAGTTCAACATCAACACATTCGATTATTTAGCTTAGAAAAAAAACAGGTTGCAGCACAGCAGGGTGTTGTCCTTTCACTGGATACGTCTTTTTTTTTTAAAGAAAAAGAAAGCAAAAATATGTTTCTAATGACCGTTTCAGCATCCGTCAAAGACCAGATTGTTCAGCGTGCAGCTTACTCTCCAGGCCTTTCGCAGACAAAAGGCCACCTGTTCTTCCTGATTGCGTTTGTGTGCCTTCAAACAAATCCGTTTTGGGAAGACGACAGGTGTTGTGCACCGGTTGGGGTGGGGGAAGCAAGTCTCCCCCTCATGCTGCTGAAAGGTTTCTTGCAGTCAGCTCCAGAGCTGATTCGGATTAGCACCAGTTGGAATTAGCAGCCGAGGTCTTCCTCTCCAAGTGGGGAGATATTATCACCTCAGTAGCTGCTAACAATTGGCTCCTTTGTGGGCTAACGTTACAACCCGATCGCCGCTCCACTCTAAAGTCGTCCAAAAGCCCACTGGACAAGCACTGTGCCTTCCATTGTGTGTCCGAAAGGGCAGCGGACAATGTTCTGCTTCCTGACTCAAACACCTTTTCTTGACTGGGAGATTTTTTTTTTTCTTCCCCTCGCTAATGTGGCCAAGCCGTGACAGGAAGAGCTCCTGAAAGCACAGGTTGGACAACAAAGGGAGTCATTTTCTTTTTATATGCCTGCCGACGTGCTGTGGTCCAACACCTGATAGGGGCGTCGGTTTTCCTTTTTTTTTTCTTTACTCATCAGGGAGAAAATGTCAACTGGACAATGCTGCTGTTTGCCGTCGCCCTGCCTATTTAGCTCCGACGCCTCCCTAATGGGGTTAGAGCTCCAAGAAAAGCGGACAAGATCTCTCTCTGTCCAGGAGAGAAATGCTGGCTCATCCGATAATATATGAAGCTGAAGGATTTAAAAATCTTAAAGTCTAGAACATGAGGCACAAACTGATTGTTTACTACGGGTGTGAAATGTTTTTGTACTTGGTTGCACTTAAATGTTTCTGATCAAACCAAATGTAATATTAGGAAAAAAATGGAGTAAATAACAACAAACGTTTCCTAAACAATTAACCTATAGAATGAAAAAACATCCGAAACAACTGACACTGAGAAAACTTGACCCCTAAACATAAGAGCTTGGCGCACCGTCAGAAACTCTTTACCCCACCTGTCTATCTGGAGCGGAGGGAATTCAGATATATTGGTTTTTAGTCCAGACTTTGACTAAGCCATTTAAAAACCTTTATTCTATTTTTTTTAAATTATTTCTCTAGGTTTTTTAGGTTCTCACTAGGAAGCCCAAAGGCAGGTTTATTTGCCAGGCCTTAAAGGAAGCATGAAAAGAGCATAAAACCTGGGAACCAATATGAGAATTTGGGCCAATTTGAATATCCGATATCAGACAGACACAGATATTCCTGCCGATATGTTGCACATCCCTAATAAAAACCTTTCAGTTTGTTATTGCTTAATGTGTCAACCACTTAAAACAATAAGTATAAAAGAAACAAATATTAAAATACAGATTTAAAGAAGTCTGGTTTAAACTCAACTTTAAGTTTATTTCACAGTTTATATTCACTTTTGTATTTTTTTCAAATTAAATCACTAATATTTACAGAGGACAGTGAAGGCTACAGTAGATAATCCAAAGCATTTAAGTGTGACAGACAAGTACAGATACATCTGTAAATTCAAAACTATATTAAAGGATAAATGATACAGATTACATAAGTGGAAACCCGAGAGGCACAGCCTCCATTTAGCGCTGCAGCGTGAGGAAGACTTTCCAGAAACATCTCATCTCAAGCCCAACGGAGAACAAACCGAACGCGACAGAGGGTCTTTAACTGAACAGTTGGCCTTTAAATGAGCGGATGATAGTTGAAAGAAAACAAAAAAAGGTCAGCAAAGTAAAGGTCAGACACTTACAGGGGGGAGGGGGGGATTCTGAAGAGCCACAAACAATTCACCTAAAAACCCAGCGAACGAGGCACAGGAACATCCTGACACGACCGAGTGAGCAAAACCAAAAGACGAGCCGCTCGACTTACCCAGGATTCGTGGTACAGGACAGTCAGCAGGTACATGGCGTAGTCATAGTTCTGCTGCCTCAGAGGGCAGCTGGGGCAGAAAAGGGGGGGCAGTTAAGGGTATGTTTGATTTGTGTTAAGATTGTGTGTTTTCAGGGGGGGGGGTGTTGTTTACCTTTCTGTGGTGATGGTCAGGATGTCTGAGTCTTTGCAGTATCTGTCCCCAACAAGTTTGAGCATCTTTTTGCGGGCGTGGTCATCCAGGTTCAAACTGGACAACTTTACCTGGAGGGCAGGTCACATGACGCGCTTAGATGTTAAACAATTTACACAAAGTTTTCAATTCAGCTTTGAATAATTTCTAATAATTTTGGCAGGAAAGTGGACAAACTGATTTTTATTTTATGGCTCCTTCACAGCCTACGGTTGTGTCTCAAATAATTCAAATGTTTTGACTTTTCTCCTGCAATTTCACTCAAAAAGTGAAATTCATATATTATTCAGCTTGATTACACACAATAATATACATCAAGTAGAGTTGAAATGATTGCTGTGATCAGATTAATTGATAAGTGGGATATACAGACTCAATAAACAGAACAACATATTCAGAGAATTAAACCAAAACTGTACAATAAGTATATATATATATATATATGATTTAAAATAAACCTTTTTCTGTAAGTATGCTTTAGTGAAAACTCATAGTTTCTCATTTAAAAAGAGGAATTGAACTATTTATTTGCATGTCTTAGTGTATTTCTAATATTGTATACAAGAAAAGGCTCAAGTGGTTACATGGAAAAAATATAGGATGTGCCAATTTTTATCTGATTAATCATCAGAATAATTGAAAGCTAAAATCTTTGCAGCCCTAATTTGAAGTATTCAATTAAGTGACTGAAATATAGTCACTGTTCAGATGTGACTATATCTGAACATCATAAAATAACATTCTGATGACATCAATTTTTTTAAAACTATACCTGTTGCAATTCATGTTCAAGGCATCAGGTTTTCAAACACGCACAGATAAAACTCGTCTGCAAGAGAATAAAATGTTATTTTACCTGCAGAAATGCAGAGTCTGGATGAATTTGACTAGTTTGTGATTCCTCTTTGAGAGATTTGCTCTCCAATCCATCTTGGAGCCTAATCCACTTGGATTAATTTCTCATTCCTACCTTTCTGCTATAATCTAAGGCAATGTGTCAGGACAGCAGATGGTTGGTGATTAATAACAAATATGACACAAGAGAAAACTATTAATGTCAGAATCTTCACTGTCCTCATTATGTAGCTATGGATACAGAAGCTCATGTTTTCGTCGTCTTTTTTTCCAAATGTTTCCACGTTTCTAAAGAGTCGGTTTTGTTGCATTTTCTGACTAAATTTAACCGGAGTGGATCAAACTGTATTTTCTCAAACGTGTGTTTACGTTTGGTTTACATTAAGTAATCATGTTCTTGGTTTTCTGCATGTATTTGCATGTATGGCTTCGGTCTGAAAGAAGGATTGAGTATTGATGGATTAGAGGTAGCGCGAGGATTAAGTGGAATATTAAAATGTCTCCAAAAATATGTCGATGGCAAACTGTTTTCTGACTTTCCCCCCCTGCTGTGGAAGCTGTTGGGAAGCAAGAGGGGGGGGGAGAGAATAAATAAAAGAAAAACCAACTAAGTCCAGGGCAAATCTGTCAGCTTAATAATGCAAAGTGTTTTGTTTGTGAATGAATGTCTGTGTCATTGCATCGACTAGCTGCTGTGTAAATCTGTCATCACGAGAAACGATTCAAGTTCAACTCAGTCAGGTAAAAACAGCTGCCGGTCGTCGTGGAAACTCACTTTCATGTGAACTACGCGAGCTGAAGGATTCCTGATGGACGGCCCAGCAGACACGTAGTCTGTGCTCTGGATTTTAACTGGAAAGTGCTGGTCGCATTTGGCGTCGGTGTCCAGGGCCGAGGGCCACTCTGTGCAGAAAGCTAGCAGCGGGGAAGATATTATCATCATATGAATACTCATGAAAACCAAAAAGAAAATACCTTTAAACAAGGCGAATAACATTATCCTTGACTGAGTGCTTACGTTTCAGAGCTTCACAGTGTTTCCTGATAGCTGCTGGTGTCAGATGCAAAAAGTTTGGTATCTGAAACAAAATCAAAAAGATCATGTAGCAATTTGAATACAAGAAGGAACTTAAACACTTTTTGTTTTTTAATCAAAAACAACTTCTCCACCTTTTCCAATCAGCAGCTGGATGGTGAAAAGGCAAAAAAAAAACTTTCTGGGTTTTCCCCAACAAGATAATGTTCTCAAATACATCAACATTTATTTTGGAGTTTGAAAAATAAATGAACATTTAGATTTGGATGCTAAACTGAAAATATCTGGATTTTAAAAGAAAAACAAACCAATTTAAAAGAGCCTTAAAAACAATCTGTTGGAAATAAAGTGGTGAAATATTCAGACAGAATCATCCCAGAAGCATATTGATGTCCATGTTTACGTTTTAATCTATACGTACCATTCAACAATATAAAATGTGTACACCCTATTCTTATTAATAAAACTCCTGTTTCATGTTGTAGACACACACATGCGCACGCACACACACACACACACACACAATGACATTAAGCATGTGGAATCATAACAAAGCCATATATCATCAAAAAAACAACATTCATTGAATAAATGAGTATAAGCAGATTATATAAAAAAATAAAATGTGGAATCCTTTAATGGCCCTTTTAATGTAATGATGGACATAATAATTCTGTCCAGCCTTTATTCCTCCGTATTTTAATCTGCTCACTAACCTTTCACATGTTTGTTAGTAATAGATATATAAACTACTTACACCGGAATAATGGCTTAGTAGCTGGAAAATAAACTGCTGTGCCATGACAGGCATTTTTTAATGCTTTACTGCTTTCTACATTTAAAATTACATCTGATCTGATGAAAATTATTTTCTACTTGTTACTAAAAATTGAGAGTTAAAGATGGATTTTTGTTGGGATGAATGAGAATTTGCCAAGTATTTTTCCTTTCACTAAACATTCCATCAATGTGCTTCAACAAAGCACTCAGTGAACTACTAGCTTCATTTACAACTTGGACAATTGTCAAGGCTTAAAAAAAAAAGCTTAGAAAATTTTTTGTTTTCTAAGAAACTAAAATTTTGGCTCGCCATTAGCTGTCATCACCAAAACTAACAGAAACAGTAGCTCCATAAATTTAACTCTGGGTGTCATTTATTTTATAATGTAAAGGGTTTAAGTTGGTTAAATTGATTAATATGCACCGATCCCAGTTTTACAAAGGAATGATGGATAGAACAGGTAAACAAACCGCCTCTCATACTTTGGGTAAAGAGAACATTACATAAAACACACAATTATATAAAATATCCTGATGTAATGTCAAAATGACTGTAGATAATAATAATCTCTAAGGTGTGATGTTTCAAGTACTCAAGCCAAGTAAGTAACAAACAGCAGTTTATCTCCTGCAGGCAGAAGGAGATGAGTATCGTCAGGCCACCCGGCTGACGTCCAGCTGTGACCAATGTAAGTAGTGGATCTGCGAGTGGCTCGAGTCCAGATGGGGCAGCTGCTGCTTGCTAATCCGTGCAAAGAGACACGGCCATGAGGAGCTTCACTAGCACTGCAGCAGCAGCACCGACTTGGCTAGTCAGGAGAAATAAATCTTACATTTCAGAGAAAATTTGTAATTCAAAATGCTAGAACCGCGTAATATTTTTTTTTTTGCTTTGGTTCTTCACAGGTCATGAACTCTGACCTTTATTAATTCCAAGTTGCCCATCTTCTCTGGTGGAATGCCTCTCTTCACAGGGTAGCCCATCCGCAGAGGAAGAGGGACGGCGTTGGCCCTGAAGGGGGTCGCTGCAGGATAAACTGAGGTCCAGTCCTGATCCAGCGCCATCTTTTCAGTCCTAGACTCCCCAGGCTAATGTACAAAAAAAATAAATAAAACAAAAAAAACAGTGAAGACAATTTTGAAAGCTGTAAAATAATATTGCTCGTAGGTCTTGTGTTAACTTACTTCTCTCCTTGGTCTTCTGCCAGAGGATCCTTTACTGCCCCTCGCTGGAAGATTTAAAATTGACAGGATTTCTAGTTTTATCAAAGATATATTACTTTACCTGCTATAAACTTTTTCTATTCATAAGGAAAGCCAAAAAGCTGCAGCAGTATGTTCATTAATAAAAAGCTGTGCATGTCCAAATTTTTACCATTTCATCTTTGCAAATTAGTTCAGCTTCAACCGTTTTTAAATTTCACCACAGAATCACAATCGAAGTTAGTGTTATACTTTGACTAGGCCTTTCTCACACATAGAAATTCTTTGATTTTAAATCATTTTATTGCTATTAACTGCAGCCTCAAGTCTTTCGAAGCCTTTGCAGGCTATTTATCTCTTTTCATCTTCCCTGACAGGGAAAACAAAAAAAATCCCCACAGCATGATGCTGCCACACTAAGTGACCTTGACTCGCCATGTTTTGCATGCAACTCAAAAACTTATTTTGATATTTGACATCTAATTTATAGTTGTCATATCAAATGTCTCTAAATTAAATGAGGCATTTGAGACTTTCTGCTTACAAAAACATTCACAAACAATATTGACTTTATATAAGAAGACGGTGGGGATCGCTAACAGTTACTCTGATCTCTCCACATTTAGGCAAAGACGACAAAAGCATTTTTAATCTGACCAAATCGTTGTCAAGTCTCATCACCATTAACTCTGCACAGCCTCAAGAAATGAAGGCACTTGACTTTGCTAACAGTTTCATATGGTTAGCTTAGCCAGCATCAGTAGATCTTTCTTTTTTTATAGCATAGTCAGCATTTCCAGAGACGCGCTCACCTTTATTTGTAGAAGAAGAGTTTACTGTCAACGCCGTAGCATAAGTGGCTCTGTTTCCTGTCTTCCTAAAGCCCACACCAGAGACATTAGTTCGACCTAGGCACAGGAGAACCTTGCTACCAAAGGACGCCATGTTTTTTCACCCGCTACGGACACCGACGAGAGACAATGTGTTTTAACCGCGAAACGACCAAGTTGACTCGCCGGGAGAGCGTTTCAGCGCCTCCTGCCGACGAAAAGAGACTTTCAAGCTCTCATTTACTGTAAGGTAGTGGCAATTCTTCCACACGGCGGCTCAGGTAAGGATGTTATAACAATTACAGATGGTGTCCTCTCTTTATTTATCTTCTTAGTTATTTTCCATGAACGCGCTTTGACCAGCTGTTGACTCTCCCTCTGCCAGCTGCTGCTTTTCAAACAGCTGCTGCGTTCAGTGACCAACAGGTAAAATAGCCACAAACAAGAAATATTTCCCCAACACTGAACTCGATGAAAATAAACCCTCGCTTATTAATAGGAGCCCATTTCCACCACTTAAAGGACTACGAGATATAAAGCCATAGTTGTAAGATATAAGCTGAGAATATCAATTTTCAAGTCATCATAGTGAGATACAAATACATTTTTTAAAAACTTTTTGTCATATTTATTACATACAAAATGCAGTTATGAGATAGAGGATAATGGTTTAAATTTTTAACGTCACGTAAGGTCATCATTTCAGTTTTGCACCTGTCGGCCACCGTAGTTTTTACTGTAAGATTATTTTCATTTTCAAAGTCATTAGGAGATAAAAATGATAATCTTCTTAATTCTGACTTTGTATCTAAACTATGACATTAAAAGTTGAAATCGTCTCACCATTGACCTTCATACTTTGACTTTGTATTTCATAATTTGGTCTTTGGTTTTAAATTTAAGCAATGTTTTAAATTTAAAACAATAAAACTTACTCCTTGTGATGTCCCAACCGTGAAATTATTTTTTTATATGATCCAAATTCATGTATTTAAGTAGGATGTGCACAAAGTCTTTATCTTCAGCTCCTTGTTTTAAACTTCACTTTAAAGCAGCAACAGTAGGTCAAAATCTGCTTTAACAAATAGATCAAATGCAAGTGGAAAGCCTTTTTAAAATTTAAATCTGACGTTATAGTGTCAAGGTGATTAAAAATGGCAACATACAACAACATTAATATCCAAGTAGAATATTAACCTAAGTGATCATATTATTGATATTAATATTAGTATTGATCTGCTCAGGGCAGATGTGGCTTCAATCCAGTATCTTTCCCTTCATCCACATGTGAAAGCGTGTGTGAGTGGGAATATCTGATTGCATTGTAAAGCATCTTTGAGTGTCTTAACAAAGTCATTTTATTTTATATTGCAAACTAAAATAATGCAGAGCTGCTTTGCCTGTATTTATTTGCAATGTTCCAGTTTCCCAAACAAATACTATATAAAAAAAATACAATATATA
>CAEGAF010075798.1:0-13561 GCA_903067075.1 Micropoecilia bifurca
GAGCCTCACTGTGACCTCCTGAGGTTGGGGGCGGAGCCTCACTGTGACCTCCTGAGGTTGGGGGCGGAGCCTCACTGTGACCTCCTGAGGTTGGGGGCGGAGCCTCACTGACCTGAGGTTTGGGGGCGGAGCCTCACTGACCTGAGGTTTGGGGGCGGAACCTCACTGACCTCCTGAGCTTGGGGGCGGAGCCTCACTGTGACCTCCTGAGCTTGGGGGTGGAGCTTTAAGGTGACCCCCTGTAGTTTGGGTATCTGGGGGCGGAGCCTTGGGGTGACCTGAGGTTTTGGGGTGGAGCCTAGGGGTGACCTCCTGAGGTTTGGGGGTGGAGCTTTGGAGTGACCTGTAGTTTGGATATTTGGGGGTGGAGCCTCGGGGTGACCTGAGGTTTGGGGGCGGAGCCTCGGGGTGACCTGAGGTTTGGGTATCTGGGTGCGGAGCCTTGAAGCGGCTGTGTCTCTTGCAGAGAGTGCTGCGGTGCGCTGGAATACTATGACAAGGCCTTCGACCGCATCACCACCCGCAACGAGAAGCAGCTGAAGAGCATCAAGAGGATCTTCCACACCGTCACCACCACCGACGACCCGGTCATCAGAAAGGTGAGCCGCGCTCCTCACGACGCAGAGGTCAGCGGGTCAAACCTGTCCGTCCGTCTCTCGTCTCCAGCTGGCCAAGACGCAGGGCAACGTGTTCGCCACCGACGCCATCCTGGCCACGCTGATGTGCTGCACGCGCTCAGTCAACTCCTGGGACATCATCGTCCAGAGAGTCGGCAACAAGCTGTTCTTCGACAAGAGGGACAACTCCAACTTCGGTGAGACCAGTTTAAGTGTTTAGCTCAATGTTTTAACGCAGAGCTGCTTTCTTTCTGCAGCTGAAAGCCGTTAGTGCGGTACACTTAGCCCCGCCCTAAACGCTTAGCCCCGCCCTAAACGCTTAGCCCCGCCCTAAACGCTTAGCCCCGCCCTAAACGCTTAGCCCCGCCTCATATGCTTAGCCCCGCCTCATACGCTTAGCCCCGCCTCATACGCTTAGCCCCGCCCTAAAAGCGTAGCCCCTCCCCAGACTCTTAGCCCCGCCCTAAATGCTTAGCCCCGCCTCACACGCTTAGCCCTTCCCCAGAGTCTTAGCCCCGCCCCAGACTCTTAGCCCCGCCCCAGAGTCTTAGCCCCGCCCCAGACTCTTAGCCCCGCCCTAAATGCTTAGCCCCGCCCCAGACTCTTAGCCCCGCCTCACACGCTTTCTAAGCCAGTTTAGTAAAATTCATTTTTGATCATTTTGTCTTTAGATTCACATTATTTCAGAATCAAAACAGATTTATTTTTGAATCAACATTTAGCCAAACTTACTAATTAATATCTTAGAAAAATGTATTCAGTTAGTTATGAAAGCAGTGATTAAGTTGATGCTCTTATTTTGAAATGTAAGCTGTAGCTCTGGGAATGAAGACGTTGCTGAATTGGTCCAGCTGATAAAATCTGTCATTATATTTAACTGCTTAATAAGTTACAACAGAAAACTAAATTAATAAATGAAAGTCTGATGCTAACGACAGTTAAGCTAACCATATTTTCAAAGAAAAAACCTCAAATGACGGTCATTAATTTCGTCCAATCGGGTTCTTGAGACGCCTTTTTTTTGGAAAGTGTAGGGAGTCGTTATGGGGGAGCAACTTAGCAACTTCTATCAAAAGCAACAGATCTACTGAGAGTTTCTGAGGCAACTGTTGGCGCGGCGGCTTCAGGAGACGATGCCGAGTTTGAATCTTTGGATTCCTGGACAGACATGAAGCTTCTCCACGTTCCGTCCTGCAGTCATTGAAACCCTTTAGCTGGAGGAACCAAACAACCTGTCCAGGTTCAGGTCCATCAGTCCTGCTCAGCCGTTTGTCCGTCCTTTTCTCCAGATCTGCTGACGGTGAGCGAAACGGCCAACGAGCCTCCGCAGGACGAAGGGAACTCCTTCAACTCCCCCCGTAACCTGGCCATGGAGGCCACCTACATCAACCACAACTTCAGCCAGCAGTGTTTACGCATGGTAAGCCCCGCCCCCGGCCCCCAGGCCCCGCCCCCGTCACGCTGGCGACCAATCAGCTTCCATCCTCTGCCTTCAGGGCGGAGAGAGACACAAGTTCCCCAACGCCAACCCGTTTGTGGAGGAGGACATGGACAAGAGCGAGGTGGCGTCTGTGGCGTACAGGTAGGGACCGGAGCGGTTCTGATCCACCAGACCGGTTCTGATCCGCCAGACTGGGTCTGATGCACCGGACCGGGTCTGATCCACCGGACCGGGTCTGATGCACCGGACCGGGTCTGATCCACCGGACCGGGTCTGATGCACCGGACCGGGTCTGATCCGCCGGAGCGGTTCTGATGCACCGGAGCGGTTCTGATGCACCAGACCGGTTCTGATGCACCAGACCGGTTCTGATGCACCAGACCGGTTCTGATGCACCGGAGCGGTTCTGATCCGCCGGAGCGGTTCTGATCCACCAGACCGGGTCTGATGCACCGGAGCGGACCGGTTCTGATGCACCGGAGCGGTTCTGATCCGCCGGAGCGGTTCTGATCCGCCGGACCGGGTCTGATCTGCCGGAGCGGTTCTGATCCGCCGGAGCGGTTCTGATCCGCCGGACCGGGTCTGATCTGCCGGAGCGGTTCTGATCCGCCGGAGCGGTTCTGATCCACCAGACCGGGTCTGATCCACCGGACCGGGTCTGATGCACCGGACTGGGTCTGATCCGCCGGACCGGTTCTGATCCTCCGGACCGGTTCTGATCCTCCGGACCGGTTCTGATGCGCTGTGTGACCCAGGTACCGCCACTGGAAGCTGGGGGAAGACATCGACCTGATTGTGCGCTGTGAGCACGACGGCGTGATGACCGGCGCCAACGGAGAACTGTCCTTCATCAACGTGAAGACGCTGAACGAGTGGGACTCCAGGGTGAGAGGACGCCACGCTGGGCACTTCCTGTCCAGACACACAGCTTCCTGCTCATTAAACGGCTTCAGGTCCTCCAGCTCTTCATAGATGTTAATGTAAAATCACCAGATCTACACATTATTTCATGCTAATGGATAATTGTGAGTTTATTGCTAATTTTTATGAAAAATACTCAAAACGTTTGGTTTAAGTGATTCTTATTCTCACCTGCAGGTGGCAGTGTTTCTAACCTCAACTCAGGGGTTTACAGAATATTGTCTGTCTGATCAGATTTTTTAATGTTTCTCTTAGACTAGTAGCAGTTCACACCCCTGACCACCGGGTGGAGATATTGTCAATTTTACCCAACTAAATCAGAACAGTGTTATGAACAGGGTGCATGCTGGGGGATTTGCTCCCACTGCTCCTCGTTCAGAGGGTTTATCCAGCTTCTGATGGAGTCAGTTGGACAAATGTTCCCCCATTTCAAAATGTTGCTTGTAATTCCAGCACAAAGTGACTAAAAACAGGTGAAATCCTGGAGATCCAGCCGTTTCTCCCATACTTAAACAACCAGAGTTTTTTTCTCCTGGCTGGAGTTGAGCTGGAGCTGAACTGGGTTCTGTGGTTTGTCCCCAGTACTGTAACGGGGTGGACTGGCGTCAGAAGCTGGACTCCCAGCGAGGCGCCGTCCTGGCCACCGAGCTGAAGAACAACAGCTACAAACTGGCCCGCTGGACCTGCTCCGCCATGCTGGCCGGCTCCGAGTACCTGAAGCTGGGGTGAGCCTCGCTGCGCTTCAGCTCCCGGGTCAAAGGTCGGCGCGTAACCAGACCGTCCCGCCCCGCAGGTACGTCTCCCGCTACCATGTGAAGGACTCGTCCCGCCACGTCATCCTGGGGACCCAGCAGTTCAAGCCCAACGAGTTCGCCAGCCAGATCAACCTGAGCATGGAGAACGCCTGGGGCATCCTGCGCTGCGTCATCGACATCTGCCGCAAGCTGGACGAGGGCAAGTACCTGATCCTGAAGGACCCCAACAAGGTGAGGCCCCGCCCACGGCCGCTAGGCCCCGCCCACGGCCACTAGGCTCCGCCCACGGCCGCTAGGCTCCGCCCACAACCTCATGGCCTCCCTGTGTCTCCTGCAGCAAGTGATCCGGGTCTACAGCCTGCCTGAGGGAACCTTCAGCTCCGACGAAGAGGAGGAGGAGGAGGAGGATGAGGAGGACGAGGAGGAGGAAGGTGAGATCCTGGTTTATCTTCCTTCTGCTGCTTCAGTTCGTTTACTTGGAGCGACAGAAGCTGCGTTTCCATTAATGTTCTCAAAAATGTGTTGATATTTTTTTGCTCACGTCGAAAAAAGACTTTTATGAAATTATGGTTTTACTTTGAATAAATTATAATCACATGTAAATAAGTTCGTTCACACGGTAACGAGGCACTCCAACCACTTCCTGTCATTAGACCTTTCATAATAAAGCAATTAATTGCATCATAAATGACAACAAACTCCATAATTTCCATTTTCAGGATTTATTGCTTCTCTACCAAAAACTGGATGATGAAAGTCTTTTGGTCTCAACTAAACCTTTTTTAGGGATCATTTTATTTTCATAATTCATTCCGGTAGTTGTTTCTATTCTTTAGTTTTTGATATTTAAATGTCTTCCAGCTCCAGTGTTCAATCAGAATGTAAAGTTTGGTTCTTCTATTATTACAGTCCTGCTCACCATTATTGGCTCCCATGAAGTTTAAGTACATGTAACAGAATATTTACTGAATATTTCATCAAGTGAAACATTTTACTGCTGATGGCTTGTTCTTGACGCAAAACAGCAAATGATTAGAAGCATTTAAAAGATAAACATTATGAGGAAAACAAAGAAAACATCATGTTTACCATGTAATATATCGGCACCTTTGCTGCAAATCAGTATGAAAACCCAGTTTGGTTCCCCTGCTGCAAATCACACATAAAGATCACTGATGAACTGCCTCCACAACGTGACATGAATTAACCAATGAATGATCATGTTGGTGCTTTAAAAGCCTCCTGTTGGTCCATCTCCACATGAGACGATGATAAAGACAAAGGATCAGACTGAGAACATCAGGAATTATGTGAACACAAGACGTCCAACGGGTCTAGAGCCAAAGACCTGGGGGTCTGTTTCTATGGGGCGTAATGTTATCAAGACATGGAACGGTCAGGGAATGAAGCGGTCAGGGAATGGAGCGGTCAGGACATGGAGCGGTCAGGGAATGGAACGGTCAGGACATGGAGCGGTCAGGGAACGGAACAGTCAAGACATGGAGCGGTCAGGACATGGAGCGGTCAGGGAATTAAGCGGTCAGGGAATGAAGCGGTCAGGGAACGGAACAGTCAAGACATGGAACGGTCAGGACATGGAGCGGTCAGGGAATGGAACAGTCAAGACATGGAGCGGTCAGGACATGGAGCGGTCAGGGAATTAAGCGGTCAGGGAATGAAGCGGTCAGGGAACGGAACAGTCAAGACATGGAACGGTCAGGACATGGAGCGGTCAGGGAATGGAACAGTCAAGACATGGAGCGGTCAGGACATGGAGCGGTCAGGGAATTAAGCGGTCAGGGAATGAAGCGGTCAGGGAACGGAACAGTCAAGACATGGAACGGTCAGGACATGGAGCGGTCAGGGAATGGAACAGTCAAGACATGGAGCGGTCAGGACATGGAGCGGTCAGGGAATTAAGCGGTCAGGGAATGAAGCGGTCAGGGAACGGAACAGTCAAGACATGGAACGGTCAGGACATGGAGCGGTCAGGGAATGGAACGGTCAGGACATGGAGCGGTCAGGGAACGGAACAGTCAAGACATGGAGCGGTCAGGGAATTAAGCGGTCAGGGAATGGAGCGGTCAGGACATGGAGCGGTCAGGGAATGAAGCGGTCAGGGAATGAAGCGGTCAGGGAATGGAGCGGTCAGGGAACGGAACGGTCAGGGAACGGAACAGTCAGGGAACGGAACAGTCAGGACATGGAGCGGTCAGGACATGGAGCGGTCAGGACATGGAGCGGTCAAGACATGGAGCGGTCAGGGAATGGAGCGGTCAGGGAATGGATCGGTCAAGACATGGAACGGTCAAGACATGGAACGGTCAAGACATGGAGCGGTCAAGGCATGGAACAGTCAAGACAAGGAACGGTCAGGGCATGGAGCGGTCAGGGAATAGAACGGTCAAGACATGGAACGGTCAGGGCATGGAGCGGTCAAGACATGGAGCGGTCAGGGAATGGAACGGTCAGGGAATAGAACGGTCAAGACATGGAACGGTCAGGGAATGAAGCGGTCAGGGAATGGATCGGTCAAGACATGGAACGGTCAAGACATGGAACGGTCAAGACATGGAGCGGTCAAGGCATGGAACAGTCAAGACAAGGAACGGTCAGGGCATGGAGCGGTCAGGGAATAGAACGGTCAAGACATGGAACGGTCAGGGCATGGAGCGGTCAAGACATGGAGCGGTCAGGGAATGGAACGGTCAGGGAATAGAACGGTCAAGACATGGAACGGTCAGGGAATGAAGCGGTCAGGGAATGGAACGGTCAAGACATGGAACGGTCAAGACATGGAGCGGTCAGGGAACGGAACAGTCAGGGAACGGAACAGTCAGGGCATGGAGCGGTCAGGGAATGGAACGGTCAAGACATGGAGCGGTCAGGGAATGGAGCGGTCAAGACATGGAACGGTCAAGACATGGAACGGTCAAGACATGGAACGGTCAGGGAATAGAATGGTCAAGACATGGAACGGTCAAGACATGGAACGGTCAAGACATGGAGCGGTCAGGGAATGGAACGGTCAAGACATGGAACGGTCAAGACATGGAACAGTCAAGACATGGAACGGTCAGGGAATAGAATGGTCAAGACATGGAACGGTCAGGGAATAGAATGGTCAAGACATGGAACGGTCAGGGAATGAAGCGGTCAGGGAATGGAACGGTCAAGACATGGAACGGTCAAGGCATGGAACGGTCAAGACATGGAGCGGTCAGGGAATGAAGCGGTCAGGGAATGAAGCGGTCAGGGAATGGAGCGGTCAAGACATGGAACGGTCAAGACATGGAGCGGTCAGGGAATAGAACGGTCAAGACATGGAACGGTCAGGGCATGGAACGGTCAGGGCATGGAGCGGTCAGGGAATGAAGCGGTCAAGAAGCTCCCTAGACGAAGAACTGATGACCGAAGTCTTCAACAGTTGGAAAATGGTGGAAAAATCACCACGTCTGTCATCTGAAGACCAGCCTGGATCAGCCTGGCGGGTTTAACAAGAACCTCACTAAACAAAGTGGGGCTTTATGACTGGAGGCCCAGGAAGACTCCACTGCTGAAGAAAAGACACAACAAAGAACCCTTGATGCTCGTGGACAAACCTCCATCCTTCTGGGACGTTTTATGGACAGATGAAACAAAGTGGAGCTTTTTGGTAAATCACACTAACCGTATGTTTACAGACGGCGCAATGAAGCCTTTAAAGAAACGAACACCAAACCAAAGGTCCAGCATGGTGGAGGATCCATAATGCTGCTTTGCAGCATCTGGTACTGGAGGCCTTGACCGTATCACAGGCATCATGAATTCAGAAGAAAACGTCTTGTCCAGTGTAAGGAAACTTGGTTTGAGGTGAAGATCCTGGATCCTCCAGTAAGACGGTGACCCAAAGCACAAAGCTTGAAAGGGGAAAATGGCCGTTTTAAAACGAGTCCTGATCTCAATCCGATTGAAAATATGTGGGTGGAGCTGAAATCTGCCATTGGAGAAAAGACCTGCAGACGTAGGAGAGCCTGAGCTTAAAGACGAGAAATGGAAGAAGCTCCTGATGGATATGATGAACGATTGGAGGCTGAGCAACCGAATATTAAAGAGGCTGTCAGTATTGGTCCACATGCTGGTTTCTGTTTTCTCCTTTGGAGTTAAAATATTTATGTTGAAATGATAAATGTCTTTATTAAATTACTTTGGGCCTCAAATTAAAGATCCTGCTGATACAAGTTTTGAACATTTCTATTCACTCAAATCATAAAGTTTGTCGCCAACGGTGAGCAGGACTGTCTGCTGATCAGAGTCTGACATCTTACTGGTTTGTCTACCTGCTGACTTGTTTTCATATTTATGTTTGTTTTGTGAGTAAATTTATACAAGTTTCATCTTTGATTTTGTTCTCATTCCAGATGAGGAGAATTAATGCAGCGTTTTCTTCGTGGACCAGATCAGCCTCCATCTTTACAAAGAAACAATTTAATTCCCATCAAATTTCAATAAAGACAAATTGGGCAAATACTTTAATGCATCATGTCTTTATTTTGTTATTTTTACAGAAATAAGTCAATATTCTCACAAGTTGAGCCATAAAGAATAAAGTTCAGACAAATGACAGTAATTTTGGGATTTGAACTGAGCTGTCAGTAAATATGAAGTTTCAACTGTTACATGCAGGTAAATTAATATAAAGTAAATATTTCTGGCTGACGAGCCAGAGGTCAGGAAGCTCTGTGACCTCCAGGTCACCTGCCATTTTGACTTGTGTCGCAATCTTTTCAAGGCTGTGGTTCTCACTTCTTTAGTTATTTATCTTCCTTCCACTCAACTTTCCACACCAGCTTTTCTTTGGGAAAAGCAACATTTCCTTTTTCATTAATTATGCATTTTTGATTAATTGATATTTAATTTGAAAGCTGTAAGAAGCTTCTGGATGATGGAGTGATTAGTTTTTATGTGTAATTTTAGGGATATGAAATGTGGCGGTCAGCAGTTTAAATGGAAATGAGTCAGAAAGGCTCTTTGTTGACCTTTGACCCAGATAACATTAAAGTCCTGCTCAGCATTCAAATGTTCAGTTGCTCCTCTATTCAAATCCTGCTCCACCAACGGCTCTTCATCCCTCCGTCTCCACTTATCGCTGTCCGACCGCAGGACGTCTGACCTGAACACAGGAGCAGCGTTTGTCTCCAGGACCTCAGGGGAGCTGATAAATCTCTGGTCGGCTGAGGTGAGGCTTCCTGCTCCTGCTCCGGTTCCGGTTCCAGTTCCAGTTCCTGCTCCTGCTCCTGCTCCAGTTCCTGCTCCTGTTCCTGTTCCTGCTCCTGCTCCAGTTCCTGTTCCTGCTCCAGCTCCTGTTCCAGTTCCTGTTCCAGTTCCTGCTCCTGCTCCTGCTCCTGCTCCTGCTCCTGTTCCTGCTCCTGCTCCAGTTCCTGTTCCTGCTCCAGCTCCTGTTCCAGTTCCTGTTCCAGTTCCTGCTCCTGCTCCTGCTCCTGCTCCTGCTCCAGTTCCTGCTCCTGCTCCAGTTCCTGTTCCAGCTCCTGTTCCAGTTCCTGTTCCTGCTCCTGCTCCAGTTCCTGTTCCTGCTCCTGTTCCAGCTCCTTTTCCAGTTCCTGCTCCTGCTCCAGTTCCTGTTCCTGTTCCTGCTCCTGTTTCAGTTCCTGTTCCTGCTCCTGCTCCTACTCCTGCTCCAGTTCCTGTTCCTGCTCCAGTTCCTGTTCCTGCTCCTGTTCCAGTTCCTGTTTCTGTTCCTGCTGCTGTTCCAGTTCCTGTTTCTGTTCCTGTTCCTGCTCCTGTTCCAGTTCCTGTTTCTGTTCCTGCTCCTGCTCCAGTTCCTGTTCCTGTTCCTGTTCCAGCTCCTGTTCCAGTTCCTGCTCCAGTTCCTGTTCCAGCTCCTGCTCCAGTTCCTGTTCCAGCTCCTGTTCCACTTCCTGTTCCTGCTCCTGCTCCTGTTCCTGTTCCTGCTCCTGCTCCTGTTCCTGTTCCTGCTCCTGCTCCTGCTCCTGCTCCAGTTCCTGTTCCTGTTCCTGTTCCAGCTCCTGTTCCAGTTCCTGTTCCAGTTCCTGCTCCTGCTCCAGTTCCTGTTCCAGCTCCTGCTCCAGTTCCTGTTCCAGCTCCTGTTCCAGTTCCTGTTCCTGCTCCTGCTCCTGCTCCAGTTCCTGTTCCTGCCCCTGTTCCAGTTCCTGTTTCTGTTCCTGCTGCTGTTCCTGTTCCTGCTCCTGTTCCTGCTCCTGCTCCTGCTCCTGCTCCTGCTCCTGCTCCTGCTCCTGCTCCAGTTCCTGTTCCTGCTCCTGTTCCTGTTCCTGTTCCTGTTCTTGTTCCTGCTCCTGCTCCAGTTCCTGTTCCTGTTCCTGTTCCTGCTCCTGTTCCTGTTCCTGCTCCTACTCCAGTTCCAGTTCCTGCTCCTACTCCAGTTCCTGTTCCTGCTCCTGTTCCAGTTCCTACTCCAGTTCCTGTTCCTGCTCCTGCATGTTTGGCCTCAACATTTCTCTCCAGAAGACTTTGAGTCATTTGTATGAGCAAAACGTACAAAAGCTCTAACAAGTGATTGTTATCTTAACGAGCTCAAAACAAATGCTGGGCTGACAGTTTTCACACACAAAAAACCTAAACCTCACTGCAGCGAGAGAGCAAATGAAATGCTAACAGAGCTACTGGTGCTGAGTATGAAACCGCTGATCTCACCGGGCCCTAACCAGCTGTTACCGAACTGGACACAGAGCCACAGAACTACTTACTGGATCACACAGTTTGCCCTGAGGTACGTGTCATTCATTGTTTCGTTTATGAAGCTGAAAGTAGCAGCAGCAAAGACCAACTCTGTCGTCTTCCTCCGTTTGCTCCTCCTCATCTTTGTTATTAACCATTATTAACTAGTATTAACTATTGCTAACATTATTCAAATCATGTAATTATATTACTAGTGCAGTGTTCTGCCTTGTAATGTGTATTTTTCTGAAATGTTTCCTGGACTTCCCTCCAGACTTTGATCTGATCATCACGTCTCTCCAGCTCTGGGATCAAACTCCATCTTTGCTCTCGGTTTGGTTTCAGCTTCTCTTTTCTTGATTTGTTATTGGAATCTTTATTATTTTTTTCTTTGGCTGCTTATAAGGGATTTTCCTGTTCTGAGTCTTAAAATCAACACTAATAATGTTTTCAGAAGAAGGAAGTCATGATGTGTAAACCCTGAAGATAAGTTCCTGCTTCTTTTAACCAGTTTTGTTTCTCAGTGTCTCAAATTGACGGTTTATAATATTTTTATTCAACAGTCATGCATGTGAACACACCATGATAGCTGAAAAATACTCAAAATAAAAATACCTTTAGTTACTCAAACATTATGTTGCCTTCATCTGTTTGACTTATTCATTTACCTTAAATAATTGATTAAATTATTACAACTTTTATCCTTGACAGTTTTTGCCTTGAGTGCTGTTATTATGTTTTACAGTGTATATTTATTAAATCTTTTGACATTCCCTTCTATAGTTTCCTGTATAATGAAATACAATTAAATACAGCATATTTCAACTGTCTGTGGTTTTACATAGAATATAATATTAAAACTAATAAACCTTTGTGCTGCTGACTAGACATGACTGACTTACCAAAGAACATTAGCACCATCTAGTGGCTGAAAACATAATAGCAACCTGTATGTTCCGTGGAAAAAGACCTAAAATATAAATTTATAAACTAAAACATTCACTCCAACCTTGTTCCCTCATCAACCAGGTGCTGTGAGCCACAAATAGTTAATTTGTATTTATTGTTCATTTATTTATTGTTAATTTATAGTTAATTTGTGTCCACAGCATGTTGTGCTGTTTTCACCAATCACTTTATGGCACTTTCCGGTTCCAAACCTTTTCAAAATAAAAGCATTGACTGCATTAGTACTGCAACAAAATAATAAACATTTATGAACCGGTTAATGAAACGACATTTATATTTCTTGAGTTGCTTGTTGAGGTTATGGCGTCGGTTCTGCTGGCTTCACTCTGTTGGTCCGATGAGAAACGGATCGTCTGGCCTTTGAACTCAGGCAGAAATGGGGAAATGGCGAAATGGCTTGACTCTGGTAAAAGAGATGCTGTGACTTTTTAAAGATGGCAGAAACATTCAAGGAAAACAACCTAAGCGCCATAATGAAGAGCCTGTCTGTCGCCGCTAGCTTAGCGCCAGACATCGGTGCTGCGGCCTCATGGCGTTGATGCTGATCCCTCAGGAAGGCAAAGATGAAGCCCATTGCATCGGGTTTGACGCCACTGAGTTCGATGCAGGAGAAATCCTTGTTCCGGTGAGGTTCACTCAGGATCATGGAAATCCCCGATTATGTAAAGGAAACGGCAGAAGAATGCTCTGGAGCAACATATTGTTCTGGACTTCAACCAGTCAGTGTGAGTACAAACAAGAGAGAGAACAGATCAGTGGTCTTAGTTCTGGTGCTTCTACTGTGATTGTCCATCAGTAGATCAGAGTAACTCATGGCTCCTGTGGTGAAGACGTGGCAGAGACCCAGCAGCTTCGCACCGGTTCCACTGTTATTGGGGGCATTTTTCTCGGTGGAAGGCCAGAAAGATTCCCGTCGGCCCTGAAGATGAATGTCGGAACGGCGGCGCATGTGACAGGATTCTGGACCCTGCAGGTGAACCAGGAGGTCAATGTGAGCTGAACTTTGACTCCAGAACGAGTGCAGAAATGGAACCGGATGGGCTGAGAATCCTGGAGTCCAAACTGAAAGAAGTCATGAAGAAATGCCAGATTCCTGGAGATTATTGATGATTCAGCCTGAAAAACACCTGAAAGCATCTCTGAAGGCAAGAAGCAAAACCTGATGGTCCTTCCTTAACACATGAAATTCAACAAACCACCACCAGGTGGCGCCATAGTAAACATGAAACCTCAGTTTTTGCTGTAAAGCTGAAGGTGAGCCGTCATGCTGGGATCCGACCCGAGTCCTGCGGGTCTCCCAGAGACTGAACCGTGTCGGACTGAGACTCGATCAGTTCGTCTGGTTCTGTTTGGCTCCAGTCCAGCTGGTACCGTGTCGTCGGGCCTGTTGGTCCAGATCTACGTTTCAGCCGTTCATCGTGACTCTGCGGTACATCAGGAACGAGCAGCGACACGGAGCATCGAACCATCGCCTGCAGCTGAACGTGCAGAAACCTGCGTCCCACCCGGACGGGAGGCAACCAGCCTGCTGCAACCGGCTGGTTGCCATGGCGACGGCGGGCCGAACCTCTCGGTCCCGGTTCCGAGGCTTCAGGAGGAACCGGGACCGGGAAGGAAAACATCAGGCCTGAAGCTAAAGCCCAGAAAATCCCAGCAAACTGAAGCTCAAAGCAGCGCCACCTTCTGGAGATTTAGACGGATTCTGGTCCCAGTAAGGAAACTTACTGCTTACTGGTCTGAACTCAACTCAGACTGGGAGGAATCCATCATCCCAGCTGGTTCTTCTGGATCTGAAGCAAAATAAACTCCAGTTATAAACAACAGCTTCACTTTGTGTCTGTCTGTCTGTCAATCAGTCAATCAGTCAATCATCTGGAGTTTAGGAGCTGCTCCACCCTGCAGCAGACCTTCAGGTCTCATTGTGTTTCAGGTTCTTGCTTTGTGCTCTCCAGACTCCAGAGACCTGCAGATCTGGAGCTTTTATTCTACACCTTCATCATCTCCACCTGCTTTTATCTGGTTTCCCTTCTGATGGTCCTGTAGCCTCAGTTCAGCCAGATCATCAGCTCCTCCTCCAGCTGCTCTGAGTCCAACCAGCCTGTTCCCCTCCTGGCCTGTGGCGGCGCTGCAGCAACAACCAGCCTGTTCCCCTCCTGGCCTGT
>CAEGAF010075806.1:0-11302 GCA_903067075.1 Micropoecilia bifurca
TTCTTCTCTGTGGCGTTTTTTAAATAAATGAAAATGTGCAATACCGCCACCATCTGGTCTGGAGTGTGAACTGGAGCTAATGCCATTGATTATAAGGGTTTTACATCACACATCTGAAAATTGATTGGGTACTTTCTTAAAAATTACATCATGATTATCCTTTTTTTATGGTATGCAATTTTAATAAATAGTAAAAGATTATTAAGGCACTTAAAAGTTCATATATATTCATTCATATTTTGTTCACTTAAAGCATACTTTTATTTAATATATTAAAAGTGTATTTAGAGTACTAATTTCGAAATTGTACTCTGGTACAAGTGTATTTTTAGTATACTTCAGATATACTTATAGGTAGTACACTTAGTAGTTAGGGTATACTTAAAGTGTACTTTCACAAATGAAAGTATATTTGAAGTATACTAAAGTATACTTTTTTTTACCAGGGCAGGTCGGTCGGGAAACATATCGATGGGGAAAAGATAGTCTGACATAAACCTTTTAAAACAACGGAAACAATTTCTGCATTCTGATTATTTAAATGTAAAAGTGCTGTGTTGTTCTATCACCCCGTTTCATACCGGACCACTTACTGCACTGGTGTTAACGCGATAAAATGAACGCTCTCTATTGTGGTATCTCCCATGGAGGGATTTCTTTATTTAAATAGGTTCATTATTCAGAGGGAGACACAGGGAGGGTATCGTGATTTTAGCTACCAGTAGCAGGAGAGGAGCTGCACCAAGAAGCTAACAAACACAGAATAGAAGAAGAGCTGCCATCGATACAGTTGCAGCCAAGCATGATTTAATGTTACACAATACATTTTTACCAAGCTGTTCAAAGTCTAAACTGGCAGTGTTGTGCATTTAAGGTGTAAAGTTTACTTTCGACCAAACGCCCCCCTAAGGCATCCCATCGCCCCCCTTTTGTAAAAATATCCGCCAGCGCCCCCTGCTGTCCTCTGAACGCCCCCTGGGGGGCGGCACCCCACGTTGAGAACCGCTAGTCTAATTCATCTATTTAAACACAATAGAAAGCAGATGAGTTCCTCTACACAAATAAAGGACTTGACAATTAAAACGTAAGCTGTCAAACTCAGATCCGTCGTCGTTTTGATCATGCAGGATCACCTTATTGAGCTCTTTAACAAAGGCACAGCTGCAGACCCACACACAGCACATTACCGTTGTTCTAAAGCTGTCATGCATCAAAGCAAGACAGACACTCTTATACTCCATCACTTCTTCCTTCTTACTTCTAAACTAGCCCCAGTTTTTCTGGTTCCATCTGTGAAAATCATCCTCATTTTACTGTTTGGTGCAGTGTCCTCATTTATACTTGATCTGACCTTAACATAACTTTAAATTTGTGAATTGTGCTTAAAGCTGCAGTAGGTGACTTCTATAAAAATATATTTTGTAAATAAGTAAATAAGTGTCACTACGTCCTGACAGTAGAATATGAGACAGAGAACCTTGGAGGAGCTCTTCTAGGTCCTCCCAAAGGTCTTCTGCTATTTTCAGAAATATACAGCTGCTGGTCAGAAGCAACAAATCAGAACCAAGAGGATCTTAGAAATGTAAAACATGCTCGTGTATGCGCTGCTCACACCCGTTCAGTAGGTATCATCGATCCAGCTGTTACAGGAAGACTGTCTATTTCTTGAGTTCTCTGCAGGCTCTGCTGGACACCAAGTTCAAATTTAAATCGGATTTTGCTTCATCATTGTGTGCTAGAAAAAGAACAGTTTAAAAGTATCCTTTTGGTATTTTCACACCTGATAGTTCCGTAGACTTGGTTCGATTGGGGACAGACGTTCCTTTTTCAGGTTTGCGGTTCACTTTCACACTGCACTGTATCAAACCAAGTCATAAACCCGGTCTGTTCCTTGCATGTAGCAGCGCTGCACCAAGAACTACTACAGGTAATGACACCAACGTATTAAAAGAAGACTCTGAGCGCAACTTCCATCTTCACAAAAGATTAAGAAAAATTTAGCAGCATCAGATTTTAGAGATTGTAGTATTTTATCTTTTGCCATTGGTAAAAGACGAGTCATTTCTCCCGCTAGCTCTAGATTAGCGCATCATGTTTCGTTCTTCAGAATGCCCTTTGCGATAGTCCGCTCTGATCCGCTTGACATTTGAACCACAAATATAGTCTGAACGGTTGGCTCACTTCAACCGAACTAAGATCAAGGTTTGTAGGCGAACCAGAGTTTACTTTTTGGTCCGCATCTGAGTTAGATTACATATTTACAAGACTACTAACTAGAGTTTGATTAAAGCGAAATAAACAGGGCAAGACTGAATGCGCCCTAAAAGACCTAAAGTTAAAATAAAATTCATGCATGCTGAATGCATTCAAGCCTTTTCACTGGAATTGAGAAAAGGTTTCTGCCTCCATCACAAATTTAGGGAGTTTCCATATTACAAAAATGAATCATCGTTTGGCTAGGTCACAAAAAGATGATTATCTTTCTAAACAGGGTAGTTCACTCTTGCACACTGTGCTTGTCAAACAGCAGCCTGCCATGTTGTCACAGCACACTTTTAACAGCTACCGGTGGCTTGTAGCTCATGAGGGCGAGATGAGGAAGAGCTGAAAGCTCACAGGAGAGGCTATCAGCAAAACAGGTCAGCGGAGAAATTGTATTATTGATCTTGTGCAATTCACAATAGGAGTTTAGCCTCTGCTCGTATACCCACATGTGCCTAGACAGATTTAGCACCGAGTGAAGAGGGGGGGACTTGACATGAGAAATTGAGGCTAAAGGCAAACAGAGGCTCGAGTGCCCAAACACAAAGACTTGTAAGTGATATGAAGTGGCTGGTTGACAGGCAGAAAACAAGACGGTGTTTTATCAATTAGCTGAATATCCTTCAGCCCTGAAAAGCTGTCATGGTTAAAAAAATAAATAAGTAGCCACAAACCTGTGGAGTAGTTTCACCATTTCTTTATAGTTCTCCTTTTTTATAGCTCTATTTGTTGTAGTTTAAGAGAAAAGCCATAAGGTTTTAACCGCCCTATTTATTCTTTTTTTTTTCATGGACCCTGGTCTGGGCGTGCTGATAAAAACGGATTGCGTCTCTGGAGTGCCGCCATGCTCCGTCTCCGGGGCTCTGGCTCCTCTGGGAGAATTTAGCTCTCTCCATTTATTTGGGACCGTATTGGAGAATAGACAGGGAATTACTCGAAAAACGGCGTCCACAATACGTTTTTAATGAAGTGCGGCCGCGGCGCTGCTGTGATCACGGTGCAGAAAATCTCTGCCACACCAACTCCATAACATTTCATTATTATATTTTTGAGGATTTCAACACTTGAACGGTTTCTGAGTCAATACCGAAATTAGATAATTTAAAACCTTGTTATCGCCAACAGACAAGCTGGTGCTTCAGTTAAGATTAAACCACAGTGCATGTGCTTTGTAGAGCTTGAGGAGGAGGAATTTAAAGTCAAAACCTCAATTCAATAGAATAAGATTGGTTAGAGTAAGACTTAGTAGAAAGAGGCTGCATGGTGCAACAGAACGTTGCATGTTTTTACCAATACATGCTTGGGTTTGATTTATTTACTTTTATTCATTCATATATTTTGCATTAATTTAGGATTCATGTTGCCTCATTCCTTCTGATTTTAATTGGCCATGAGCTCTTCAGACACGTTTCTATTGTGCACTTGCAAAGCTAGCTTGAGGAGCAAAGTAGCTTCTTAAATTTGATTATCTGGCAGCCAATCAGAAAGATGGGCATGACAATTAACATTTCAAGAAATTATTTTAACTTATATTTTGTAGCATTGACTGAAAAACTATGATCAAGGTATTGTAGATACATAAAAGGAGAACATTTCTGCCAAAAAATGTATATTTTCACATTAATTGTGCCAGAAAAAAACTTGGAAAGTTCTGAGTTTCAAAAGTGTAAAATTTTCAACTTTTAAAACTCAGAAAATATGTTGAAAATGTTTGACTTTTGAAACACTGTTCCAGAGAGCACCAAAATGATGGACCCGTCACCTACTCCAAAAAGAAGCATTTGACTGCCACAGTAATAAATTCATCTCATTAAAATGACATTTTTCAATAAATCTCATTAAAACCAAAACAACTTTTTAAAATGACACAAAAAAGGTTTTGTTTTTGTAACCAGATACAGATTTCACCTTGTTAAGAGAAATTTTTCACAACGCAGTAGAAAACTACTTACAATGAGAACGTTTCTCAGTTTTATATCATTAAACCTAAAATCTTCTTGTATGATGACATAAAATTCACTTCGCTACAATGTGAAACTTTTTCATTATAACGAGTTTTGCATGTTGTAATGAGAAAGTTTTTCATTTTAGCAAGATATTGCCTGTGAATGTATTTCTGAGCTCTGGTAGTTAAATAGAAAACATTTACTACAATACAGTGGAATCTCTTGCCATATAAAAGCAGTAAACTACTCAGACCTTCTTATGTTGTTGGGCTGAAGGTATGTTTTGAATCTATTTACTCTGCAGTTTTATATTTGGAACTAAATTATGAAATGATTGTTAGTTATAGTCAAAGTCTTGTCATCAACAGGCCTTTTGTTATCTGGAAAAGTTGAAGCCCACATAATGTAAGAATTTTCACTTCCTTTTGATATATGGTATAGTAATTTAAACAATAGAATTTGTACAGAACTTCATTTCTGTATTTCATTTTTGCATATATAATTTCACAAACTTTACATAATCGGCACTGCGTGGGTATGAAGCATCTAATGCAGAAAGCTGGCATCTCTCTGTATGTTCATGTTTAAGAGATTTTGTATTTTACAGAATTTCAGCAAGGGTGAGCTTGTGGTGCACAGCTTTTTGTCTCCAAAAGAGAGAGAAGAGAACAAAATCGCTTTATTATGCAGAAAGACATCACTTATGGAAAAATCACATGAATTTCACATGTTCCACTGTAAGTTACAAATCGATTGCTTCTTGGAGTCATGGACTCTATTGAAGCTTTTACCCAATCTATTTATTAGGTGTTTGGCCCAATAAATGTTTGGCCATGAAGCATTTTTTAATGAAACTTACCGGACATTCCCTGCACTGTAAACAGACATCCTCCACTGTAAAGACAGAAGTGCCAAACTGAATGAGAATACTGTTAATGTTAAGTTAATATTTGGAAATGTGGCCAACATGGACTGAACGGCTTTGTTCACTTCCTCTGCTGCCATTGCTAAAAATACAGGCAGACTAAAATTCTAAATAGAGCAGAAAATCAGTCACTGTTCACAACTTCTTCTATTCTGTGGTTGAAATTCTGGAAATCCTTGTTAACAGGAGAAAACCCAGCTGTATGTGAAGTGAGATTTTAATTGAGCGTAATGGAATAGAAAGGCTCCACCTCCCTACACCCAGTGGACACTATGTGTAAACCGAGTCCATGTGTCCTATGTCTCACATCTGCTTTTATATCACAATGTTTTCTACATAAGCGGAATAAATAGATTTTTGTAAAACACATTTTTATAGCCATTTCTATTTTCCCAACTTTGCATAAATAATCTAAAAATGAGTAACATTTTTAGATTATTTTTATTTTTAAACTCCATTATTTTTAAACTCCAAGTTTCAAGGGAAACTCTAAGTTTCCCTTGAAATTTCAAGCAGTTGCTGGGTTACTGTTTGATTACCAGACAGTAACCAAGCAGTAACCACTCATCCCACAGCTCCACGCAGGTTGTCCATGTTTAGGTGTAGAGGACAGAATTGTGTGTGGACATGTCTAAAATGGCTGTATAAAAGGACTTTTATTGGTGGTTTTAGTGAAGTAGTTGTCCTGTTTTCTCCTGTCCTGTAATGGACCTTCTGAAATACTCAGTCACACTTTTAACTTGGAAACTGATTATTCTGAGGCTACCGTTCCATTTGTGTGTTTGTGCATGTGCGTGTGCGTGTGTGTGTGTGTGTGTGTGTGAGTGTGTGTGTGTGTGTACTTGTCTGTTAATCCGTCCCTCTTTCAGATGGGAATGAAAACCTTCAATGTAACCAGATTATCTTTTCCCCAATCGATATGTTGAGTCATTTGGTAACACAGTTATACGTAACGTAAAAATAAATCAAATGTTCCAGTGGTCTCACTTATATAAGGTTATTACAGTGTTTTCTTTTTTCAGTGATGCATATTAGAACCCAAATAGGGAAAACCCTCTACATATGGTCAAAAGTTCATCTCTTTTCAAAAAGTAGGCTAAAGTCATCTTCGACAGTAATCGTCCTTTTAGCATTTAATCCCACTCCACATTAAAAATATTGAGTATACGTGCTTAAAGGCAGAGTAATATCCCTTTGGCTAATTTTTTTTTCCGCTTGGATGGAGTACCTGCTGACGGAGAGAGTGGGTTGCCCCGCATAAATCCTAAGCTGCTGGATTCATACAGCCACCATGGCTCCTCTCTTTCATCAACCATTGTTCCCAAACACCTACAACACGGCAGACCGAAGGAGAAGACATAAAGGAAAAGGGAATGAGAGAAGTGAACGTGGCCCGTTTTAGTTTTGCGTGAGTGTAATGCGGACCAATGTTTTTATTTTTTAATGTAGCCGAATCCTTTGGATTTATCCTAAGCCTTTGAGATTATATATTGTTTTCAGAGAGGTGGGTACTGTTGTGTTTGAGTGTGGTTAAGAGATCGGAGCACTCTGGGAAATCTGCATTAGTGCAAAGTAAAATGAGTAATCACATTTATTAAGACCATAGTGAGGCATATTTAACAAAAAAGCCCCAATTTGCTACTTCCAGTCTTAATTCATCTCCTTTCTTCTCATACATTTTTGGTTTTGCGAGTGAATTTGTGTTGGAGATGTGGGGAAAGAAAAGGAGCTCGCTAAGATATGGAGAAGCCAACAACTAACTGCTGGGAACAAGCATGGTGTCCCACTGAGGTGACAGACAGTAACCATGGAAACCTTGCCCGACTCAAAGATCTGTTTAGCCAAACAAACACTTTGTGGTTTATGTGCAGTCAGTGCAGATGTGCTCAGCTCCTGTTTCCCTAATGTTGTTATTAATACTACTATTTTATCATTTTTATGAAAACTCTCTTAAAGTTGTATTACTTTTTTTTTAGAGATTTATGTGATGAAACAACACAAAGCAGTGGCAGCCATGATTTTATTTGAGGGCCATATTTTGGTTCAAAATCGGTTTTCAATTAAAGAAAAATAATTCATAATTTCTCTTTTAATCTACTCTAGTCTGCTTTGCATGCAGAATGACAAATTGAGACATTAAAGTGTCTTTTTCACATTAAGTTTTAAATGTTAATCCAATGTTAATCAGATTAAATTACTCCATCGTTGCATCCTCAGTTTTGCTTTAATGAACTGTCATGGACAGAAAATGAAGAGTGACACACTTTTCTGTACATCAGGAGGACATTCCACGTGATTACAAAATGGAGGGTGACAGACGACAAATTTGTTTTATTTTTTTTTTCTAAATTATTTTGGGACATCTTAGATTAGGTGCTAAATTATAGTAACTAATAATCATGATTATGTGACCCAATTTTTGGCCCAAATTCATGTGTTAAAATTAAAAATTTTACACCTACATGGTTTCTAGAGTTTTTTTGTTATCAAATATAATTGCATTTATCTCCAGATGGCATGAGATAATAATTTATAGAACCATCTTTCCCTGTGATTTCAATTGTGTGGTATGTTTCTATTGGCTTTAAATTAGAGAAATTGATTCTCTAATTAATTTTCGACCTTCTTTGTAGAATAGCTCAAAGCTCAGTCAGAAGGGGTGAAAAGCTTCTACACACAGCTAATTTTCATGTGTTACAACTGATTTTTACCATGGAGTCTTAGGGCCATTGTAGAGGAAAAAAAGAAGTATGTTTCTACCAAATAAGCCTTAAAAGTCAAAACTTTGCAAGAAAAAAACTCAAAAATTCTAAATTGTTGGCTTTTACAAACAAAAAAATGTCCTAATTTTTTAAGGAAAATTTCAGTCAAAGTTTTTTTGCAGAAATTGTCTCCTCCTTTTTTCTATCTACAATGCTCCTAATTCACTGTCAAAGATTTTCAGTTATATTTATATAAGATTTATCTGATTATTAGATTAATTAGTTTCATAACCTAATCATGCTTTAAACCTCTGTCCAGCTTAACCAACCTGTTTGTTCACTAATATTCAATATACTTTCACAGAATTTGTGTATTTACTTTTAGATTAATTTACCTATATTAGTATAGAATTTTCAGAAGCAGAAAAATATGTTCAATCCACTTCAGGAATATGTGCTATTTTGTGATGACCTATTGTGTAAAATCCCAGTAAAGTTCAACAAAAGAGTAAAAGGGCATGAGAACCTTTATATGCAAGACAAGCTGCCAGGTACGCATTAACCATTAGAACATTTTTGCTATATTTAATATAAAACTTTAAATACTTGAGCTGATCTGACATGGGGTCATACGACACCCTGAGGAGCTTCACGCCTCCAGCAGTTAACAAAGTTGAGATATGATTTAGGTGAAACCTTGGAAATGCTGAATCATTACAGTTTGATCTACCCTGATGCTTGAGTGAGCTCAAACCCCTCAAGAAGTAAAGCAGAACGGTCGATAATGGTAAGACTGTCCACAGGGTCCAACCCAAAGCACAGGCAGCCAATCAATGGCTGCAGGCTAACATGAGGTCCAACAAGCAAAGGGAAATGGCTTTTCTTTTCCATTTGCTCTCATTTACTGGTATTTTTCTACCAGGTATAGGTGTCAGGTTCTCACCTTGTGGACTCGGGCCGGAAACATGTTCAAGCAATTCAAGCAATTTGAGGGCTGTTTACGTGGTTAAAAAAACAACAGGTCTATTTAGGCTACCGTTCAACTGTTCTGCCAGGTGATTGAGCACTTTGGAGAAAGAGGATAGACTGTCATTTGCTTTTCAGAAGAGTTCTGTTTCAGAAGTATGAGGGATCAACGTTACAAGTCATTGAGATGTTGCTTATCATTTGGTTTAACTGTTTTTGTTTATTTGTTCTTGCACCTTCTGCAAAGTGTGGTGGATCTGGTTGTATCTTATCTCATCTCATCTCAGAAATTTGAGGATGAAGAAAGAATTTTGAGATTAGTCTGAATTATTTGGGGAGGGTTTCATGGCTTTAATTGTCTAACATAAGGATTGATTTGGAAAGAATTCAACAAAATCAAATTGTTGATATGATTTTGTTGATTTGATCATCAAAATTTATCAATTCAATTTTGTTGTTGATCAATTTTGCTTTAATTTCTCTGTTATACAACATCATATGAGGTCAATTGTAGATTTAAAAAAGGAAGTGAATTTCCTCTAAATAAGGAAATTTTAAGATTAAAATTGCTCAGACATTTTTTCTAGAAAAAAAATAGTACTTTTCAGAGATGAAAAAGGAAAAATTAAGATTGTTAGAAAGAAATCTGAAATTTTAAGATTAATCTTGGAAATTTTTGACATTAGAGGCTTTTCCTTAAGATGAGTCTAAAAAATTCAGATTTTTTTGGGGAGCGGGGGAACAGAAATCTATTTTTTCTATGTACAATGGCCCTAATCTGCTTTTGTGGTATTGCTATAATTACATCACTACAAAATGATCATTTCCTTGCAGTTGCTTCTGTCTCGCAGCTAGAAGGTTGCTGGTTCAAATCTCAGCAGGAGCCTTTCTGTGTGGAGCTTTCATACTGTACCATGATCCTCCCATTGTCCAAAACAAACACACTACATGACATTTAGAGACTACATGAAATTGATCTGAACGAGTTGCAAGAAAATAGTTTAAGGATAGGAGTTTAAGAAAATACATTGTCAGTTGATGAAACTCTCAGACGTATAGTTGCTTTAAATGGATAAATTCAATTACTAAATCATTTATTTACAGACAGCTTTTTTGCCTCAATTACAAGATCAGAATTGTGCCGTTGTTGGTTCACTGATGCAACTCCATGTTCCGGGAGATGAAAATATTTTAAATTACATCAACAGTGGAGCTGCATAAACACCACAGACTCTGTTACCAGACAGTCTTCTTGTATATCTGCAGGAACACTGAATTTTAAAAAAGAAATAAAAAAATAAACCAATATTTGTGTTGGTATGATGCAGCTTTGGATGAAAACATTTTTATTTTTACTACATACCTATATTTTCATTCTGACTACTTACATAAAAAAGAGTGCTAGCTGCAGGTTTTATGTGTTACATTTTCATCGTCAGATGTTCATATCCCTGTTATATTCTCAGACTGGATCTCCCGGAGGGGTTGTGATGCATCCAACTTTCAGGCGGCTGCATATTATATGTCTGCTGGTTTCATTTGCAGCAGTAAAGCTAATGTACAACAATGCCGTGGTGAAGAGATACTGGACTGTGATTGGAAAAGAACTGATATTAATGCTTAAAAAACAGCAATAATATTTGCAGTCATGCTTTTTTTCTGCCTTTGGGCAATTTGGTCATTATTATGAAATGAAAAGTATTTCCTTCATGTTCCTTTGTCTGTCACCAGCAGTTCTGAACTTCCATAGTATGATACTATGGAAGTCCATGCTTTGTGGACTCGCAAAGATTACATTGATTTTAAAAATAGTTTATACAGTATGATGCTTTTCATATTGATATCCAGGTTTACATTGGGCTTATTGGACTATTGGAGATCAAAGGATTATTTCTTGTTTAAATATGATATCATTTTGCTGGAAGGTATAATATATTTGTTTTGCTAATAATAACTAATTACCTGAAGCAGTAATCTGGCAGTTTAAGAGAAAAGGATGAGCCTCAGTCTTTTTCTTCGTTTTTTTTTTTTAACAGATCACCATTACCACCATAAAACAATCTAATCAGATTTCACTTAACCTCTTCCATGATGTTAAATAAGAGGTCAGATAGTAAAATAAAATACCGTATTTCCCGCACTATAAGGCGCACCTTCAATGAATGGCCTATTTTAAAACTGTTTTCATATATAAGGCGCACCGCATTATAAGGCGCATAGAATAGACACCATAGTTATGTTGCCATCCGTCCAGTATTGAACGGAACATGATTTGTTCCGTTCACTACAAATATGGAGGTCTAATAATAAAAAATTGGTCCCGAGTTCTTTATATAGCATCTGCACTAGTCATTGTTTCACTCACGGTTTTGGTGTTGCGAAATTGTGCCCAACTGCTTTCTGGTTAGCACAGACCAACCGACACGCTGCGCCGCAGCCTCTGTCTCTCATCCACCGACACCCACGGCTTTAAATGTATAGGTGCTGCTGGTCCCTTGGTA
>CAEGAF010075808.1:0-10540 GCA_903067075.1 Micropoecilia bifurca
TATTTTTAAAAAAATAAAACTAAAAATTTAATAAATTTTTTAATTTTTTATATAATTAATTATTTTTTTATTTTTTTTTTTAATAAAATTTTTTTATTTTAAAAAAAAAAAAAAAAAAAAAAAAAAAAAAAAAAAAAAAAAAAAGTTTCATAACATTCATAGTTTCACAGAAACTGAATGTTGTGGTTCTCCGCAAGTGTAAGCAATAATTATTATAATTGATGAAAACAAATGCTAGAAATGTCACTCTGGGTTCAACAAATACATGAGTTTCACTTTAGAATAATTGAAATAAGTGAACTTCTTGATATTGTAATTTATTAAAATGCACCTGCACAAATATTAATTTTTTTTAAAAGTCGTCTAACCTTGTGTTTTTGTTGTGAAATAAATAATTCAGACTTCTTTAAAAGCTGACTGTTGATTTCCTTTTACGAATGAAAGCCAGAAGAATAAGAACAGGAAGTAACCATAGTGTTATTTTAACATGCAGTGTCAGACACGTATAGGAACTGTACAAATGTTTCCATCATCGTTATCTGTCTTTCTTTGTGTGCGACAGCGCTCAGCAGAGGAACATTGCTACAAACAAAAAGAGGGCAGTACCCAATCAGGTACGTTTTGGCACTTAGATTTGTCCTTTTCTCGAATGCCATGTTTAATCATCTTTTCACAGATACATTCTATTACATAACCTAATTAATCAAATTGTCAACAAGCCACAGCCAATAATCAATTTCCTCCTCTGGTAATATTGTCACCCAATCTCTTGTAGTCCTTATGTTTATCTGTGTAACGTTTTAAAGCCGATATTTGTCTGGTTTTATAACAAGTCGTTGATCTCTTTGAAGCCACCTTTTTTGACGACGATGGTTTAAAGGGAGAGCTGTGTTAGATAGTATGAGGAAGACCCCGTTCCCTGCTTTCTGACACAAGCTTGTCTCTTCAGGATCGACATTGATTTTCTGCATGCGGTCCGGGCATGTTACATTAGCACCACCATGATTAATAACTGAATGATGTTTGTTTTGCCTTCCCATTAACTTCCAAGCATCTTTGGGCTCATTAAAATTCAAGATGTGCATGGATATTACAACAATCATCTGAGCAACAATTGTGACATAACCAAATGGTGATATATCTTGAAGTAATTTTAATTGCATGTAATTCTTTTGCTCTGTCTCTTTCTCTCTCTCTCCCTTTCTCTGTCCTTTTTTCATCCTTTTCTCTGGCTGCCTCTTGGATTTCCTGTTTTCTTGTTCCTGTTTGCTCCCTTAAACACTTCCCCCCCCCCCCCCACCCCTCTTCTACTATTCTTACTTTTCATTCACTTCCACCTCTTCATTCCTCACTTCTTCTACCTATCTTCCTTCGACTGTCCTCTTCTTTGATTTCCAATTTGTTTTTGGCTTTGATTTTTACACTACCCCTCTGCTTTAACCCCACTTCCCTTCCTATTACTGCAGGGTGAGATTCTGGTAAGTACCCCGCATTAAACCACACCCTGCCGGGGGCAGCAGGGGTAGGCCATGCAGAAGAACTGAGGCCGTGTCAGTAAAGGTCAACCAGTTCAGTTAGCGGCGAGCACAAAGTCCTCAGAGATACTTGAATGAACTTTGGCTCCTCTGTAAATAAAAAGGCGACTTTGTCACTTTAATGAAATGTTTCACCCTTCTGCAGCTTGCCGGGCTCGGCGAGGCCCAGGAAGAGAAGGTAGAGTCTCCAGACTTACAGAAGCGTCACCAGTTGTAATTCCAACTTTGGTGCACAGCTACCAGTAATTTGGACTGACACTTGACTTATTTAAACTTGTAATGTTTTTTTCTTTAAGAAGGCGGTAATTGCCAGTAATTCTACTAACGATGTTCAAGTGTAAATCTTGAAAAGGTTCTTAATTTATTGTTGTAGTACGCTACAATCCTACGTTCTCTCTACTGAGGACGAGAGAGAGGATGAAGAACCCTACAGCCTGTAATTGCTGAGGTGTCAGTTCCTCTGTTACTTGGTGTTTACCTCTGCTGCTGCCTCATGCATGGTGATCCAAATGTTTGCCTTGTGAGAACCGTCCTGAAGGTCACTGGGGGAATAACGGGACCAATTAAATTGGCAACATACCCAAAAATGTGGGGGTTTTTTAATTTGAAAAAGATATTACTTTCTTTTCTTTTACGTAAAAGTCCTAAAATTCTACTAACATAATCAAATGTCTGATGATGATTTCTCATCTCATCCAATCCAATCTGTTTTTTAATTAATCTGGTGACTTGTCATGGCTTTGGGGTGTATGATAATGGATAATAGAAAATAAATCCTCATCAATATTCCTCTGTTTTATTTTGTAAAGTTTTATCAAGGCAAACTTTATGTTTTATACACAATACATGCAAAAAGTCCACACACCCCTAAAAAGATGCTAAGTTTTTGTAATGCAAGGAAATGAGACTAACAAATCATTTCATAACTTTTTTCCACCTTTAATGCAACAGATAAGCTCAAATGGAGAAAAAAAAGTTTAATCTTTTAGTGAGAATAATAACAGTGTGGTGTTATAAGAGTGTGTACCCTTAAATACTATATTAGATACCTTTCCTTTCCCTAATGAAAAGGCTGGCTCAGTGCATGATGCTCTCAGCCATCTGTATGATTCATTTTTGGTGATGTGCAGTTTTTGCTCCAGATACTCCTGCTTTTTGGTGAAACACAGGTTTTAACTGACCAGCTGCACATTTTCCTACTTGATTTTGGAAAACCCAAGTCGTGCTTTCACAGAATTTAGCTGTTGGGTTTGGATTCTTTTTCTCGGTTGGAAAACATTTCCGCCTTGTCACCTGATGACTTTCTTTAACTGTTGTAAGATGTATTGAAAGCTGTTTGTGCCCTGCTGCCTCAACTGAGCTGTACTGAGGAGGAAGTACAGCTCAACTTGTATGTCAGGTTAAGCAGAGGTTGTTGAAACGATGGCAGGGTTGGTTGATTAGGACACCACTATATATCAAGTTATGAGGGTGTACACACTTATGCAAACACAATATTTTACTACTTCACAAAAGATGTATTTTTCTTTCAGTTTTGCAGGTTTTGCATCAAAATAAAAGTGGGAAAAAAACTAAAATAATTTATTTTGGTCCCATTTTCTTGCATATCTCAAAAGCTTTTAATATAAAACTTGGAGCTTTTATGTCCCCTACACATGCTTATGTTGTTGATCTCAGATGTCGTCTGTCAGCTTTAACTAACCAATAAATCAGCAGCATTTATGCAGAACATTCAATATAAACATTTGTAAAAGGAAACTAGAGCATCTATGACTCCTCTATATATCTTACACAGGCTGACTATAACACACAGGAAACGATATTTCCAACTGACTGGATTTGAACTACTTTTTTTTTCCCGTTTCTGTAAAGCTTGAGTCATTTCTCTCCAGGAACTCTGTTACCTCCTCTCCCATATTGATATTGGCACTTTTACACCAAGTAAATAAGCTCCCTCTCTGCCTCCACCAACTCCCACTGAAGTTGTCAAATTGTACAACCATTTGACATGAACCCAACACATTACTCCCTCCCCCTCGCCTTTTTTCAAAACGTACTTCCTGATGTTGTAGTAGAAGTGCATGTGAGTCGTTAGAAGAGCTTTTAAAACTAAATAACGTTTTTTCTAAAATAACCTGCTACAGTTTGCTGTTTCTGTCTCGTCCTCCTTCGCTCAACATGTAACCAGCCGCTTTTTAGATTTGTATTCATCTGAAAACGCAGCATTTGTCGACTCAACTAACACACTGGTTCTGAATGCTTCTGAAGGAAAGCTGTCTAACATTTTCTCTGTGTAATTGAGCACCTCTGATCCTCTCTGATTAACTTCTGACGCCACCGTCGACCTTTCGTATTTGCCCCTAAATTGGGGCGAGCATGCCCTGGAAAGCGCCTCACTTTCTTGGTTTGATTCATTTTCTGTTGAGTAAAACAGAACAAGGCTTTCATTTCTGTTCAGTAATTTCAGTCTGGATATTTTTAACGTCCAACTGCCCATTCTAAGATGCACATTTTACTATCCTCTGATTATTCCGTCCTTTTTTGTGCTTCTGTCGTAGGAAGTCTTAACTATCACTAAAATCATGTTTAAATAACATTTAAATTAAAAAAGTAAACAAAGCTAGTGTATAACCACGCAGGTAAGTCGGTGATTAAATCAGTAATTCATATTTTTTTTCTTTCTTTCATAAAAGCTTAACTGTTTCTATTGTTTCCCCCATCTCCCTGCAATCCTTGTCTCCTCCACACGATCCCTTCATTGTGCAGGTAATCAGGAAAGGCTGGTTAACTCTCAACATCAGCATCATGAAAGGAGGCTCCAAGGAATTCTGGTTCGTGCTGACGGCCGAATCTCTGTCCTGGTACAAAGATGAGGAGGTGAGAGGAACCGCTTTCAATCACTTCTTTAATGCGACAGAAACGGGTACAAATCGGTTAAACTGCAGCAAATGGTGACAATGTCATAGACTGTGTATGTCCTTTATGGAGGTTTGTTGTCTTCGGAGGCGAGGAGCTGTGTGCATCCCAGCCTGGCCTAACCAATGTGCAGACTACTGTTCAGCTGTAGCCATTAGGAACAGGTAGTCTGAACACTGGGCAGGCTGGGTGGGGGGTGAAAAGGACTGAGAGGAAGGACCCAGAGGTCATTGCGTCCGTAGGTCGCTACACGAGGACTGTGGGACAGAGGACAAATAGCTTAAATATTATCTACTAGTCATACATAGAATAAAATGGCATCGATGACAACTGCTTATTGTACAGAATAAAGCGTGGAGGATACACATTGAGACGCTGCTTCAGTATGAATTAGTGAAAACTGCTTTTTAAGATCTTAAGCAAGCAGCAATTTTGAGCATTAATCGGTAAAGAAGCTAAAGAAATGTTAGAGAAAGTTTATAAAGCTATTTTGTCTTAAATTCAAAGTTGTCATTGTTGTTGCTTACTCACCACTTGCTCACTCTCCAGCCTTCGTTGTCTTTTTCCATCAAAAACGCAATCTAAAAAAAAATATATATATATTAAAAAACGGATTAAAATTAAAAAGTGAAACAACTGTCTCTTTGTCTCCGACTTCTCTTCCTTTCACTGGCTTTCTTGCGGAAAAGCTTGGATAATGAGCGGGCTAGGATGGTGTAGGCAAACTGACGTGGCAGCCAAGCTGAAATGTTCCAGCCGGGATCTGACTTTGGAATTTGCAGGAAATCGTACTGGGTTACGGGGGCCGGAGGGGAGGGGGTGATTGTGTGCACAAGTGTGTAGGCGCTTGTCCTCACAACTCCCGCTGCGTGTTTGGGAAGTCGGACTCAACTCCACAAGTGTCTTTATGATCGCACTCTGTTTTTACTTTTTGCCTTTGTCCGGCTCTTTCTGCCACATGTGCGTTTGGTTCCTTCTGCACATGAAACGAAGGATTTACTCCGATGTGTGTGGATGTGTGGCGAGGGAGGGGGATTGTGCAGATCTTTGAGTGATGTAACTTTTGGGCCTGCGCCACTCTGTGTTAGTGCAGATGTAAATGCTTCCAGATGTCTCTGCTCAGCAGTGAAAGCTGGCACCCCCACCTCTTCCCTCTAGAAACTCCTCCTTTTCTTCCTCCTCCTCCTCATCTTCATCATGCATTTCTCCATCTCGCGGGCTTGAGGGTGGTCCACACTCAGGAAATGAATTTTTTCATGTTTGCGCATTGGTGACTCTGTAATACAGCTGGTTTCCTTTTTTTAATGGTACTATTACATTGAATATGTTATGGATTAAATGCACTGTACGCATCCAGGTTATTTAAATGTTTATTTCTAAATCATATGAAGCCGAACGGAATAAATGCCAACACCAACAGAAAGTGAAATAAATATTCTTAATATTGTTTTTTATGTATAGTTGATCATATTAAATAAACCTGGTTAAATAAAGAAATTCATCAAAAATAGAAAAATATATATATATTTTGCTATGCTTTTTCTCTTTGTTTAAATTTGAAGGTCATATCTACTTGGACACAATTTTTAGAAATCCTTCAGGGGACTTCTAAATCTTATCTTCTGAAACATGACAAATGGTAATTTCCACGTTTAGATGTACTATGTTACCAATAATGAGGTGGCTGTGGAAATATGTGCATCTGCCCAGCAGTTCTATAACCGCCATGCACATCTTTCCACAGTTATGGGAATGTTGAGGAGACCAGGGGAGGATGCAGGGAAACGGAGATGTGTGATGAATTAATAATGCATTCATGTGTTTGTAATTACATGATCTAAGCTTGTGCATAAATACCTTTTACAGCAATGGCTTCCTTCCTACAAATTACGTGGGTAGAAGAAAACATGATTTTAGAGACCAGATGCATCTGGTTTTGATTTACTCTTTATTCCAAGTCAATATGTTTATTGCCTCAGAATTCAAAATACATCTCGTATTTGATATGCTAACCATTACTTTGGCACCATGATCTACTTTAATTCAAAGTAGGATAGCCATGAACTGGATTCTGCGAAGACCTAATTATTATCAAATGTCTATAAAGACCTTGATGAGTGACTTTGTTGTGGAAGAAATAGACTGGCATTCATAGATTCCTAAGTTCAGCACAGTTTAATACCTTTACGATAAATTAAAGCGTCGACTTACTCAGACCTTCTCATCCAACATCAGTGTCTGACCGCTCAGATCTGCTTCTGGAAGAATGAAAGAAATCCACGTGAACACACTCCTAAAGCTTTTGGAAAACCTGTCAAAATGGGTGTCGGTAAAGTTGTTTTTTATAGTTTTTAGTATTTAGTGACATTTGTTCTTCGTCTTATTTAAGGAAAAAGAGAAGAAGTACATGTTGCCTCTGGACAACCTGAAGCTCAGAGACGTGGAGAAAGGCTTTATGTCCACAAAGCACATCTTTGCAATCTTCAACACTGAACAGAGGTCGGCACAATAGTTTACCCCAGCAGATCTACATCAATATTATCCTATTGATTTCTGTTCTCTTGCGTGGCGTAATGTTGGACATGGCCTACAGGAAAACGTTGTTCTTGTTTGTCTGAACAGAAACGTCTACAAGGATCATCGACAAATAGAACTGGCCTGTGACTCGCAGGAAGATGTTGACAGCTGGAAGGCGTCCTTCCTCAGGGCTGGGGTTTATCCTGAAAAAGACCAGGTATACAAGACCGTAATATATAAGTACACTGGCACTTTTATTTTATGTTATGTAAACAAGTTTGTAAAAGACTAATAATTTGTTTTTAAGTCTGTTTGTGGTTCTTTCTTTTCAAATGATGCCTTTATATAGTATTCCAGTCCTCCTTTCTTTTCATAATGGTTTTCTTTGTTTTGTTGTTTTGTTTAAGGTGGAGAACGAGGAGACGGCACCCACAGACACGTTCTCCATGGATCCTCAGTTGGAGCGGCAGGTGGAAACCATCCGCAACCTGGTGGACTCGTACATCGGCATCATCAACAAATCCATCAGAGACCTTGTGCCCAAGACCATCATGCACCTCATGATCAACAATGTGAGCAGAGCCGGCAGAACCTGCCTGCCGCAGGCGAAGGGCGTTATGTCTCATACGTGGCTCAGCCAGTTGGCAAAAGACAAACTCTTATCCTGATCCATTTAATTGAACAATAATCACGCAAACTAAAAAGAAAACTCCAGCTCTGAGAAATTGACGAAGAGGTTTTGTTTTTCTGATTCAGAGTGGGAAGGAAAGCGGTAAAATGAAACCCTTCGTCCATTCATAATAGTCACATCATAGTAGCTATGGGAGCAAAGGCTTCCCTATTATAACACATCTACAATATAAGAGCTTTTCTCACTTAAACATATTCAGTTTCAACTTCCAGTTCCTCATTCCAGATAATTCAATGAATATTTTCTCTTTTGGCTTCTGTTGCTCCTGTGAAAATAAGCTCTTGTCATTTGTGACGCTCCTTCCAGGCAAAGGATTTCATCCACTCGGAGCTGCTGGCTTATCTTTACTCATCGGGGGACCAGAACAGCCTGATGGAGGAATCTGCTGACCAGGCCCAGCGCAGGGACGAAATGCTGCGCATGTATCACGCCCTCAAGGAGGCGCTGCACATCATCGGCGACATCACCACCAACACCATCTCCACGCCGGTTCCACCGCCTGTAAACGACAACTGGCTGCAGGATTCCAGGTAGTTCAGAAATGTTGTTTTTACCAAACAGTTTTTATTTTGGCCTCAAATGATTTACTTTCTTAGCTTTGGCTACGTTTAAAACATACGCATCCGTTGCAGTCCAACCCCTCAGCGAAGACCACCTCCTTCATCGTCCCAGGCCCCCAACCGTCCTCCCGCTGTTCGGGGCCCGACTCCAGGGCCCCCCATGAACCCCACCCCAGCCTTTAATCCCTCCCCGGCGTTCGGTGCCCCTCCGATCCCGTCCCGCCCCGTCCCACCCGCCGGTGCCTTCAACAGCAGCCAGGATCCGTTCAGCGCGCCACCACAGATCCCCTCCCGTCCGGCCCGCGTCCCACCTGGCGTTCCCAGGTAAGACTTTGATCAAAGCCACAGTAATCGCTAATCTCGTTGCACTTCATTTATAACATTTTATCACCAACATCTAATGAGAATGTCTTTCTAAAGTTGGAGACATCTAGTATCGTTTCCCCTCCATCCCTCACTCCACCCTTCCCATCCACCTTTATCGCGTTTCTTTGAACTCATTCTTGTCTTTTTATTGTTGGTTTCCTCTTCCTCTCTGCCTCTTGTTTCTTCTCTCTTTGGGTTGTTTGGTTTCATCGTTGTCTCTGTGTGAGCGCGTCTCACACCGTGTCTCTATCTTCTCTCCCCGTTGCAGCCGAAGACCCCCTGGTGCCCCGTCTCACCGGCCCACCATTATTCGTCCTGCCGAACCTTCCCTGCTAGACTAGACCTGTGGCCAAGCCCACCTTAGCATGCTTTTTTTTTTTTGTTCCTGGATGTGTTTCTGCACACTGTTGGCCTAGAATGGAGGGGGTGAATGGGGGGGAGATGACTTAGTGATGTGTTAGTTTAAAGGAAATGTTAATAAGCTGCTAATACTTTTTATTTACATGCACAAGAAGCAAAAAACAACATTTTGTCACTTAGATTTTCCATTTGTCTTGCAAACTAAAAACCCTCTAGCAAATATTTCAAATTAATTTCAAATTTTCTTTTAAATGTTTTGTTTTTTTTCATTGAACTGGTTCTCAGCCACATGTTACATATAGTCTCATATAGTCTGGTACAGGGTGTCTCCCCTCCTCTCTTCTTCCACTCCCTTCATTTTTAGCCCCAGATACTCTGTGTATAGAATACATTATTGTTGATGTTTTACTGGGTTTTTTTCACATCCCAATTCATTTCATACAGAAAACAGTTACTTAACATGATGTCTACGGTGGAGTCGGTTATAAATAATTTGTTCTTGTATTGTTTTCATTTAAGTGACTGTCTTTCCTGATGAGCATTATAAATGTAGCTTTAAAATTAAGTTCAGAGTCAACTCACAAAACACACAAAGACGAGATGCAAGAGATTCATAATCGTTCCGCCTCCGTTTCTTCATGTAGAAAAGACTATTTTAATTGCTCTTCCGTTTAGAAAAGATTATTTTTGCTTTAGTCCAAGCACTTCTAGCCACTGAGCCTTAGCAAGAAACCACTCGTAACACAGATGCTGCAGTCTGGACACTATGCACGCCCCACACCTCCAGGAGAGGGAGACAGAGTGAAGCCTGTCTGCGCTTTCAGAAATGTTAGTTTGATTAATAATCCTTCTTTTCTCTTCTTAACCCCGTTGAGATTTTGGTGAGGTTGAGTCTAATTCCTAGATTAGCTGACTCAAAAAGAGCAGATTTCTCTGAAAGAGGATTGGATTCGGAGCTTCAGGGTGTTGAGATGAGAATCTGGGTCACAAAGCAGGAAGATGTCTAGTTTCTCCTTAAGAAAATGTATTTATTATTATTATTATTATTATTATTATTATTACAGTTATCTGTTCTACTTTCAGGAGTCAGGTATATTGTAAATAGCTGGCCTTTACAGAAGAGATGTCTCATTTTCTCACAGGGTTCATATAAATAAAAAAATATTAGGCATAATCATCCAAGGACATGTAAACATCCGTCTTTACAGTAAAAAAGAAAGGACTAAATGTCATTACGTAGACTTTTTTTTAACCTCATTGTTCTAAAAATAATCTTTCAGCTATTATTTATAACCTGGGCATTTGTTCTTTTTCATGGTTCTTGGACACACTTCTAGTAGCTCGATTCAGCTTCCATCTTACCCAATTCCTTGACTTTTGCTCCATTTGTTTCAATTCTGCTGCAGCGACGGGTTTCAGGATTTGTTGGGAGTGTTTCTGGGTCTTTACATACACAGCTGTGATTATATGCTGAGAAATGTCTGATTGCTTTTTAAGGGTTTGTTCTTTTATTTATATATATATATATATATATATATATATATATATATATATATATATATATATATATATAACTAAAATATATTTTTTGTTTT
>CAEGAF010075812.1:0-11252 GCA_903067075.1 Micropoecilia bifurca
TAAAGTGAACCAAGTTCCTGCTCTGAATAGTTTGATACCTTTTTAACCTGAACATCTGAAGGAATCACTCTAAGCCTTAGGGGTTGAACGACTACATATTTTTTAAGGTCGACTACATCGTGATGATAGTCGAGTCGATGTCGCGATGACGTCATAGTGACCTAAGCGCAAAACCCTTCACAACGACTTGGAGGCTTTATCAGCTATTTTTACAGCAAAAACTTAAGTCGGTTCGGCTCTGAACCAACATGCAGACAGAGGCAGAGATCGCTCCATCAGACCCTCAGGATGAAGCTGGACTTAATTTACAGATGTTGTCAAATCACATCTTTATAAGAGCGTAAAGCTGCCAGGTTAGAAGCTTCAATACGCAGGATGATGCTGATCAGTTGAGGGATGAAAAAAGTCTGACTTCATGCCACATTGTCGCACGTTACTCCGGTAGTCTTTTTTTTTTTTTTTTTTTTTTTTGTATTTTTTCGGCACTAGTTTATTTGACAGCAATCTGACTGTAAGGGGTCAGAGAGCGGAGAGGTATGATGGGTCCAGCGACTGGAGGACGGGAGTCGGACTCCTGACACAGCGGGCTAAAGCCTCTGTATGCGGGGCGCCGCGCTAACAACCGCGCCGCGCAATGCCCCTATGGCAGAAGCCTGTGCTGTAATTTACAGCTTCTCTTTGTTAAATTATTTACATTTATATACAATGTGAGTTTTCTGACAAACTCACCTAGTCCACCTTCTTTCATTTCCTTGGAAAAATATGTTTTGTCACGTGATGCGACTCATCGACTGGCCCAGAAAAAACTCATTGCAGAGAAAAGAATCGACTAATTGGTGCAACTCCTACTGACGACCTGGTGAAGCAAGCAGTGAGGGAACAAGGTGACAGTTGGATGTTACGATACTTGAGGATGGATATCGATTTTTTTTTTTCTAGGTAAAAAAAACATTGATATATATCACGATATCGATATTATTATACATTCCTAATTCACGCTACAGGATGTTTTTATGCTTATTCGTCGTTGCTGCAGGTCCGTCCCTCATCCCTCCGTCGTTCGTTAGACATTTCCAGCTCTCTTTCTCTTTCTCTCCGTTCATCACGAGTCTCTGCTGTCGTCTTTCTCCCATCAGAACTTCATCACGGCGGACGAGCTGCGGCGGGAGCTGCCGCCGGACCAGGCCGAGTACTGCATCGCGCGCATGGCGCCGTACGCGGGGCCCGACGGCGTCGCCGGCGCCCTGGACTACATGTCGTTCTCCACGGCGCTGTACGGCGAGAGCGACCTGTAGAGGCGGCGCCGCGGGGCCCGGGGGGGTCCGGGGGGCCCGTGAGCTGCCCCCCGATGTGCCCGTTTGAGTCCCAGAATGTTTGTCCGACCCGCGGCTTGTTGATTCAACCGGAGGTCCTGAAGGTTCAGGACGGGCACATCCAGGGGCAGCACTTCCTGTTCACCCCGTTTGGTTTTTGTTTTGTTTTGTGGGTCAAACTGGGGTGGGGGGCAGATTCTGGACTGGGGGGGAATCACGCAAGCTAATCCGATACTTATGCTAATTTTGTTTATTTTATTATAATTTTTCTTCTTGCCAGGTGGGAGGGGTTGGGGGGTCAAAGGTCGGGGTCTCCTACAGCAGCTGGCAAGGTCTGTGTATTAGATCCTAGAGAGATATATGCTGGGGGGGGGGGGGCTCTTCCTCTCCTCCCAGAGCCGGTTGTTTATTTCCAGGCGGCGCGGTCGAGGGGGTTCGTTCCCCAGTGGCTCGGCCAATCGGCCGGCTTCCTGCTCGCCCCTATGAACAAATACTCAAATTTATCTCTGAAGTTTCCTGGATGTGTAGAAGTCGTCCTCCGTCCTGCCCCCCCCCCCAAAGGAGGCTGTACTTATTTAAACATCATGTCAAACCGCAACCAAATTAAGACAAACAGAAACTATGCAATCATGTTCTGACCGAGTTCTCGTCCCGGTAATTAGAGTAACATTAATGAGGGAGGAGGGGGAGGAAGGGGGAGGCGGCCGGCGGGGCGGATCAAACGGGGGAGGAACATCAGGTTTCCTCCCCCGTTTGTCCCCTTAGGTTGAAGAGAAATGGTGATTATTATTATTTTTTTCCTTTTTTTGTACTCTTTAATATCGAACCTTATCTGCTGTACTGGAAACTGCAACGCCTTCTGTCTAATGAATGACTTTCACAAAGCACACATAAAAAGTTTCCTTACAAAACGCCTCGGCTCTTTAATCTGGGAATGAATGTTTTAACTCTGGAATCATTTTATAGGTTTGTTTAAAACATGTTGTGATCAAAATCACCCTTTAATTAACCCTTTTAATCCTTTAATGCATCGTTTTGGTTGGTTGATCTTGTGCACACTGCCACCTGCTGGAATGAACATGTAAGTTCATCAAACCAAAAAATAAATAAAAAAAGGTTTTTCTATCATTGGAGAAGAGGAGGAATATAAATACTTCTGTTTGTTTGGACTGGAGAACCAACAGGCTAAAACATATGGTGCTCAAAGTAGAGTTCAGGGGCCATTTGTGGTCGCTGGATAGTTTTTTTTATGGCCCACCGACAATTCAAGAATAAATTGGGACAAAGCTGCAAGTCTTAAAATCGAACTAATCCAGGCTTTACAGTTCCTTCTGTCGTCAGGGTAACCAGGACTGAATCTACTTGCAAAGTCCACCATGTTGCACCCAAATCTGATTTTAATGGAATACAGGCAGTGTTTTCAAATTTAGACTCATTTTGATTGTTTCCATTTCTTAGAATAGATCAAGTCTTTTCTAAGTTTTTTTTTTTTTCAAAAGAGCAAAATGGAGGCCATTTTAACAAGGAAAACTTGTACTATATATATCAAAAACTTATTTAAATATTTCCTGCTTCATTTTTTATTCCAATTCATGGTATATTTGATTTTAGTTTAAAAAGATATTTTTTGGGACGACAAACCTCTGGAGATGATGGTGCAAATCAGGATTAATCATAAAACGAACATTAATCAATCAAATTTTATTTGTATAGCACATTTCAACAAATAAAAACAGCATGTGACATTGATTAAACAGTGACAAAGATTTTAAAAACGTGAGAAAAAATTAAAAAGTAAAAATAAAAACTAACCTTTAAAACTTATTTAGTCAAACTGCCATTTGACAAGGACTCAAATCTTAAAAACTTCTTTAAAAGATCAAGAAACATTTTCACCAAACTCTTAATGGAGCATCTTAAGTCAGAGGCTTAATCTGAAACGCTGCATTACAGACTGCTGCAGGAGACTTTTCCTATTCACTGCAATTAGCCTGAATGAATATGATTTATCTTTAGGATGAATAAAGTATTTTTTAGATGGAATTTAGAGAAAATAGTTAAAACATTTTGTATTTATATTTTTAAATTGTAAATCCATTTGCAAAATGCATTTCAGAGGAATAAACTGACAAAATAATCAGTAAAAGCTGAATTTATTGAGGAAATAGTTTCACCAGGCTCAACATTCGATGATTAAAAGCAGATTAAATTGGTGATAAATGAACATTTAAATTTCTTCAAAAGACCCGAATGATCAGACTCGGATCGTGGTGAAAAAAGTTTCACATGTGGGAGAATAAAAAGGAAGCGAATCAAAGTGGATCCAGCGCAGCGGGTCCATCTCAGCTGTACATGGTCATGTGGAGCCACTGGAACCAATCAGAGAGCAGGAAACGGTTGAGAGGCATCAAACAGGAAGTCATTTCAGATCACTCAAAATAAAACACGGTGGAGAACATTGGAAGGTTTTCAGACTGTAAAATCAAGACATTTAAATCTATATAATAAAATACTGTAGTGTCTGTCACTGCATTTCGGTTTACACTGAAAAAACAAAATCTTACCAAGTATTTTAGTTTCTACTTTAAACATCTCGGTTGAATTAAGACAAAATGTTCAATTAACTTTTTCAGCAAAACACCGGAGATCCTTTTAGGTTAAATCCTTAATATTGAAGAAAAATCCTTGTTACATTAATTCATAAAATACATTTTCCAGTAATTGAAATTATCTGCCAACAGAACTAGTAAAAATATCTATATTAAGGATTTACAGCCTTTAAACAAACTCTTATATCTTGCTGAAAAGTCAGTAATAACTTAGTTTAGTCTTATTTCAAAAATTCTGTTTTTGCAGTGCATTTCTGCACATTTTTTTTTACCCGTTTTCTCTAAATTACTTGTAGTTTTTTTTTAATGTTGCTATTTTTTAATGACTTCATTATTCTCCTCATGCTGTAAATTTGTCCTTACAATAAAGCCTTTCATTCTAATTTTCATATATTTTTTATCCATGCTCCTGCAGGCAGTAGCCCAGCGCGTCAATATTTGTTGGGGCAGAAAATATTTATTTTCTATGAATACCTTAAAAACACTTTATAAATATAAAACATCTTTGTATAAGGTTTTGCATTCTATTGCGATAATTTTCTCTCTGTATAAGTCTGAACTTCAGACGGTTTGGAAATGGCCTGTAACTCTTTCTGGAAATTTCTGATGATTTCCAGTCAGTTTTTACTAAAATTGTTAAAACTTTTATGTTATTTTAAGCTCTAATTAGTTCCTGTTCTTACCTGTGTGTAGCTGATTGTTATGGATCCGAGTCCCATTATGTCATGAACTTGAAATTTGTCTGAAAAAGAAGAAAGCAATGGTGAAGTTTGAATTTTCTCATTTTCTGGGGAGAATCATGATTAAAAACATTAATTTAGAAATGAAACCATAAATAAATCAGAAATCTTGATGAATTTACACAGAACTGGATGATCAGGTGTTAAATTATAGATTATAGATTTGACCACTGCACCCATATTTGAGTAAATGTAGGTATGATGCAAATTAGTGACACTAGGCACTAAAGAAATCAAACAGTTTTCCATCCCAGTGTGTTGCTTTTAGCTCCAGGTTGCAGCAGCAGAAGAGGAAAGCAGTCTGAGTTTCCTGGCGGCTCTTACGGATCATGCTCTCCATCTTCATGAGCAGGAACAGGAAGCCAGGGTAGCTGATGGTCAAGTCGCTCTCCGTGTATCTCAGTCCCACCAGCTGCATCACCAGATCATTCACCATGATGCCTGCAGCAGACGCAGCGGTCAGCAGAAACCGGCGGCAGCAGGATTCTTCGTTACTCCCAACTAAAACGCCACAACTGATTCATCTCATTTTTAACAAAATGCCAGAGAAATTCACAATTATGTGAAAAACCAGACCAGGAAACACAACCAAGCTGAAACTTTAGATTAAAAACTTAAAGTTGCAGCATGGAGTTTGTTTTTATAAAATACTTTTTTAACATATTTGTTTGAACTGTCACCATCAGACAGATAATCTGTGAAAACATCAATCTCCTCCCTGAGCTGCTGTCTGAAGAAATGCACAAAAAACAACCAATTAGAGCCAAGAGGTGGGGCTCAGCGCTGCCAATCATCCTCATGTACTCGCTGCTATATGTGCTACTGCTGGAGAAACAAATTACCGTTACAGAAAAACCCTTTGTCCACCATCATCAGTGGCTATGCTAACTAGCATTAGCATTCACAACATTTTACCAATGTTAAAAAACACTCTTCATAAGATTTGCATTTAATTTAAGTAAAAATATTTTCTGTTAAATAAGAAAAGTTGCAAAACAGCAGCACCTTGAGTCGTAACGAACCGCTTTACGCCTTTTTAATAAGTTTATATCTCCTTAAATGAGGAATTTATTCGTTTTCTATCTCGTTAAAATGATATATAGATACTGAACTCATTTCGTTAAAACAAGAAAAAGTTTCTCATTAAAACAAGAGACTTTATTATCAGAACAAACCCAGTTTTATTTCGTTCTCATGAGAAACTTTGATGGTTTCCGTGGCTGCGCTCTGCCTACCTGCTGCCTTCAGGGCCGGTTCGACCTCTTTGTACTCCAGGTGATGAGTTTTATTGGTGTCGTAAACCAGGAAGATGTCCTAAAAACAACAACAGCAACATGGAAAAAGGGCAGAGAGCGAGTAAAAAACCGGAACATCTCATGTTTTCCTGTGAAGGAATGAAAAATGTCTGCAGCCGTGGGACAGACGGCGCCGTAGGAGATGCCGGTGTTGCTATGGTTACCGTCCACTTCCTGATTTTGTCCCACAGCTGCTGGAAGTCGGACCAGTTCAGCTTCGCTTTGCCTTGACTCTGCAGAAAACAGTGAGGTCAAGGCAAGCAACTGAAACATCCCGACGGTGTTTGAACGCAGCACAGAGTCCGTAGAAACTAAAACCTAAAACTGAAACATCCCGACGGTGTTTGGATGCAGCACAGAGTCCGTAGAAACTAAAACCTAAAACTGAAACATCCCGACTGTGTTTGAATGCAGCACAGAGTCCACGCTCTGTAGAAAATAAAACCTTTTACGGTCTGTAAAAAATAACAGGTTTTATTTTCCTTAATTATTTATTTTCCTTAATTAAGGTTTATTTCCTTAAACCTTAATTATTCATATGTTACTAAGAGTAACATATGAATAATTATTCATATGTTACTAAGAGTAACATATGAATAATTAAGGTTTAATAAAAAATTGCTTGCTTTTTTCATATATATAAATCCAGAATATATGTTTTTAATTTTAGTTTTGAAAAAATAATGTAATTTTTTTGGCCGGTGAATATTTTTAACAAGCTTTTGGTACCAAATCAGAAAAACACTGTTAGCATCACAGTTTCCTGATGATCGATTTTAACACACTGGGATTTGGCGCCACCTGTGGCTCAAAGTGGAACCGCAGAGGAAGCAGTTTAGCAGCTTCCTGTTTGTATATTTTCTCTTTAACAAACATTTAGTTCATGTCGGAACCGGTTCGGGTCCGTTGGAGCCGCCGCGTCCCGGCGGGTTCTGTGAGGATACGTCCGTCAGGACCACCAGGCTCTTGCAGTGCTCCAGAGAAAGGTACCGCTCACTTCCTGCCAACACTGAACACACCACGGCGGCCATGTTAGTCAGGGCGCCGGGGAAACTGGCGGTTTGAGAGGAAATATGGAGAGAAACGAACCTCCGCCCTGCAGCGCTTCGGTCAGCAGCCGCTGCAGCCGCACAGCTTTACACAAACCCTCCTGGACACACAGACACAAGGAACTATTCAAAACTTTTCAAGGATGCCTGGTTTCAAATGTAAATATTTTCCACATTTAAACTTTTAATCAAACATCAGATTGAACTTTATTACCAGACTGTGCAGTTTGAACATCAAGAACTTTCAAGGACTTCATGCAGAAACCAAAATCTTTCCAAACCTTGAAAACACCTACAGGAAATTCAAGCCTTTTCCAGGATTTTACCAGTATGAACCTTTTTTTTATTAAGGTTGGGAAAGTGAAACAACCTGTTTTTCACTGTTATTAAAAACTATGGAGGAATTGTTTTCAGACTTTGACTAGACCGTTCCTTCTTGACAAATTTTTTGGCCTCTAGCAAAAAGAAATAATTGTGCCAATTATGACTGACATAAAACAAGAAAGGTTTAGTCTGATTTAATTTCAAGAAACAGTTTCATTATTATTATTATTATTATTTTATTAAAACTGATTGTCCACATCTGGCCTTTTAATTAATTATTACAGAACTGTTGTATTTGAATATTAAACACTTTCCAGGCCTTGAAAACACCTGATTGAACCTGGATCATGTCAAAGGGTCAGAACTCCTCCGGTTCCGTCCAGAACCAGAACCTGATTCTGGGTCTCACCTGGTTGCTGTGCTGCTGGAAAAGCTTCCTGACGGCTGAGTCGGACGGCAGCGCCGCCTGGTGGGGAAACGAGGCCTGCAGGGAAAAACCTTCAATCAGCCACAGGATAAATAAATCAATCCAACATCAGGAAGGAAGCGGGACGTTTTCCTGGCTTCACTAAGGGAAGAAAACCAGACATTTATATCAGAAACTTTTACTCAAAGTTAGACTTTAGAGCAACTACATCTTTTAGCTCATTCATTAAACATTTAAACAGTGGCCCATTTTCTTGTCTTATTGCTGAAAATGTCCAGCATAAATTTATATTTTTTACTCCAAAACTTAATGCCTTTATTATAAAGAGCCAAATGATTTTTATGGTTGGATTCAAAATTATTCATAAGTCCTGACTAATTTATTTGTTTAATTAAAAATATTTCCTTTGTTTATCAATTATATATTTTTTGTACTTTTAGTTCTAAAAAATTAAATATTCTTTTAACCTGCGATTATTTTTAACAAGCTTTTTTTTTTTTTTTTTTACCAAACTACAAAAAACAAAAACCCTGAATTGAAGGTTTGTTTCGGGGTTTGGCGCCACCTCTGGCTCACATAGGAACTGCAGGCTCCAAAGAGGAATCAGACTCTGGTTCTTACAGATTTTCTTTTATAAATAATTAGTTTAAATGTTAGTAAATGTTTTAAAAGCTGAAAGTCTGTTTTACGTCACAGGACGCGATCCTGAGTCTGATTTTGGAGAAATGAAAGCTTTGCGTTTTACCTCTCTGCTGGACGAAACGCCGAGCTGCGTCGGTTTGTGAGCCGGACTGGAACGAAAACGGACAATAAAACAGACAATAAAACAGACAATCAGGGGGGAAAGGAAGTGCACCTCATTCAGGACATAATGAGTCAGAATGAGTTCAAATTATTTAAGTTAAGAGTAAAAAAAACATGTTTAAATATTTTTATATTATATATGACACAAATGTTAATGATTTTTTAAAAATCATTACAAAAAAAAATTTTTTTAATAAAAAAAAAAAAAACAGAAGCTATAAAAACTGACCTATATTTAACTAATAAAACCAGCAACATACTAAAAACTAAACCAAAACAAAATTTAACTAATAAACTAGACTAAAACCACCTGAATTAATCAAACTAATGAACTAAAACTACAATAAACGGCAGGAACCAACGTGGCGTCGCTGCCCGGCTCCATCAGCACCCGGAGCAGGAAGTCGCCCTGCTGGTTGGGTTCAGAGGTCGAGGGGATGATGACGTAGCGGCCCGGAGGCAGCGAGGCGCGCAGGACGACCTCCGGCCGCGGCCAGTAGCCCGTCCAGCAGAGGGAGCCGTTCCTCAGGTCCTCCGCTGACAGGAAGGTGTTCAGGCGATGAGCCTGGAGACACAAACACGTTTTATTACACGTTATAAATCCATGTGGCCTAATCGAACCAGAGGAAACGTTAAAACCAGATCAACTAGCAGGAAGCGTTTCAGATAACTTTATCACTATGGAGACAATGTCAACATCACGGCATCTCCTGCTGCTTTACTAACAGAAGCTGGAAGGTAAAACAGCTGCACACTGTAAAAATACGGACGTCAAATAATCTGCCTGAACTGGAACTTTTTCCTCAATATTAAGGAATTATTTACTCCCATTTCATGATAAAAAGTTACTTGTAAGTTAGGTTTAAGTTAACTAAAATATTTGCACAAGATACTAAACCTAAATCCTTGGACTACACTGCAAAAACATAAAACCTACCAAGTATTTTTGCACTAGAAACTAGAGAAAAATGCTTGGTAATATTTCATGGTGTAAGTTTTCCTCCAGGCTTTATCCTAGAATTTTGTTGTCAAGTTGGGTTATTAATGCATCGATACCAAACTTCAGGACCACATCTGCCTCTGTGTGTGTGTGTGTGTGTGTGTGTGTGTGTGTGTGTGTACCTTGTAAATATGCAGGCCCACAGAGAGATTAATGCCTCGGCGTCTCTGATATTTCTGCATGAGGGCCACAATGAAGGAGCAGCCATCTTGGCTGGTTCTGTCCGCCTCCGACAGAACCAAGAGGAACTGGGGATTCTGCCAGAAGAAGTCTGGAAAACACACACACACACACACACACACACACACACACACACACACACACACACACACACACACACACACACACACACACCACCACCACCACCACCACCACGGTCTGAAGTCAACAGGCAAACAGAGTGTATATTCCTGAAGATCAAAGTAGTTTTCCTATTGGCTCTTCAGTTTTTATGATCCTGTCTCTTTAAATCCAAATCAGCTGTTGTTGGCCACGCCCCCAATCAATCGAATTTACTTCTCTTATAGCATAAACATTTAAATAACATGTATGATTCTCCAGACTGATTTGTTCACATAAAGTGGTCAACCTGCTCTGAGGTTTGTCTCATAAATGCTGTTAAAACGTCTCACTGCTCTCAGGATGACCTCCAGCTGTGAAGTTCGGGATCCAGGCGCGATCATACATGACGCATTTCCACGGCGACACGCCAGAGGCGCCCTGGGCCTCCGTCAGGTGACACACCTCCATGGTGTCAAAGTTCAGCTGGAAGTCCGACACCGACATCCTGTCAGAACAAGACGTCCATCAACCCAACAGACCAGAGTCCATTCAGTCTTTTTTCAGATGTCAGATGTTTGGCAAACGTTTTTCACAACTTCCATTTATTTTGGAGTTTTTAATTCAGGTCAATGGACCTTAATACAGCGGAGGCTTTTCATTGGCTAAAGCCCATTTTACGTCACAGTGCTGATTAACCCGTCAGTGGGTTAATCAGTGGGTCAATCAGTGGGTCAATCAGTGGGTCAATCAGTCAGTGGGTCAATCAGTGGGTCAATCAGTGGGTCAATCAGTGGGTTAATCAGTGGGTCAATCAGTGGGTTAATCAGTGGGTCAATCAGTGGGTCAATCAGTGGGTTAATCAGTGGGTCAATCAGTGGGTTAATCAGTGGGTCAATCAGTGGGTTAATCAGTGGGTCAATCAGTGGGTTAATCAGTGGGTCACCGTCTCACAAACACAAGCTAATGTACATTGTGGACTAGCAGAGCGGCAGAAAGTTTTAGGTCACGACTCTAAAAAGAATGTATCATAGTAACAATCATATGATTGAAATAATACTAAAATAGTCTTAATATTACCAGAATAAAGTTGTAATTTGAGGAGAACTCCGACAAAATATATATATAAAAAAATTAATTCTCATTAAAAAAACTTTTTCTCTTAATTTGTCCGGTAAATTTGCATCTTTATTATGACTTAATTCTTATAACTAAACAAACATTTTTGTACACAGTAAAAATGCCAGTGTTGATTTAACACCCAAAAGTGACTATATGTGTCCAAGTCAACTGGTGTTAAATTCAACACTACAGAGTCACATTAACATTTACAGCGGTGTTAGTGTTAAAATATATTAAAAGTAACACCAGTGTAGTGTTGATCACAAAACATAATGTGGTGTTAAAAAAGT